>LN483692.1:108156-121286 GCA_900002565.1 Culicoides sonorensis | reverse complement strand
ATTGAAGAAAAATTCGACCATTTGGAAAAATTTTACTATTGAAGAAAAATTCGACCATTTGGAAAAACTTTACTATTGAAGAAAAATTCGACCATTTAGAAAAATTTTACCAATGAAAAAAATTCGACCATTTGAAAAAATTTTACCAATGAAAAAAATTCGACCATTAGGAAAAATTTTACTATTGAAGAAAAATTCGACCATTTGGAAAAATTTTACTATTGAAGAAAAATTCGACCATTTGGAAAAATTTTACTATTGAAGAAAAATTCGACCATTTGGAAAAATTTTACTATTGAAGAAAAATTCGACCATTTGGAAAAATTTACCACTGAAAAAAATTCGACCATTAGGAAAAATTTTACCATTGAGGAAAATTCGACCATTTGGAAAAATATTACCATATATGAAAATTCGACCATTTTGAAAATTTTACCATAGAGAAAAATTCGACCATTTGGAAAAATATTACCATATATGAAAATTCGACCATTTTGAAAATTTTACCATAGAGAAAAATTCGAGCATTTGGAAAAATTTTACTATTGCAGAAAAATTTGACAATTTGGAAAAATTTTACCACTGAAGAAAAATTCTACCATGTGGAAAAATTTTACAACAGAGAATAATTCGACCATTTGGAAAAATTTTGCTCTTGAAGAAGAATTCGACCATTTGGAAATACTTTACCTTAGAGAAAAATTCGATCATTAGGGAAAAATTTTACCATAGAGAAAAATTCGACCATTTGAAAAATTTTACTATTGCAGACAAATTTGACAATTTGGAAAAATTTTACCACTGAAGAAAAATTCTACCATGTGGAAAAATTTTACAACAGAGAATAATTCGACCATTTGGAAAAATTTTGCTCTTGAAGAAAAATTCGACCATTTGGAAAAATTTTACTATTGGTGAAAAATTCGACCATTTAAGAAAAGTCGAATTTTCTGAATTTTGGATTCAACTTATATGTCCCATAGTCAATCCTTCCCCAATTTCTCATTAAATTCAAAACACCTCATAGCAAACTACAACGACAAATTAAACATTTTTTATTTACATTTTAAAATCCATATTTATCGTTAATTCGTGCAGTGATCCATAGTACATATAAACATGATCTTTAATATTGAAATATTGTTGTAACATTAAAATTTATACTTGTTACAACTCTCTTTTATACAACAACAAAATATTATTAACAAGCTGATAACAGGTACATGCAGTAAAGGATATAATTTTAAATGCGTATTTAAATTTCATATTTATTTATTTTACATATTATTTGAAATGCATATTGATTACACACTCACACACACACGCCTCACTTACTCACATGAGAATTGTTAATCATTGAATGCTTATTGCATATTTTTCAGTGAATTATATAAAATGTGTCTGTTGTTAAATTACGAGTATAAAAGTGTTGAAAATGTGTTCATAATCAAGATTGACAATAAAATGTTTAAGTTACAAGATAAGCTTTTGAAAACACAAAAAAAAAGTTGTTTCTTTCGTGTATGGTGGTCATTAATATGAATTTTCACTTTAAAATAAGTAAATAAATAAAATAACAGAAAATTCCATGAAATTATTATTATGATTATTATTTTGTAAACATTCTTAGGTTACATTGAAAAGAAAAATGAAATTATTGAATTATTGTCATCTCATTAGCATGAAGCTCAAATCTTATTCAATCAGTTTGCAATAAATCAGTATTTATTTAATATTTTTATTTTTGCATTTAATTGTGAAATTTAACTTTCTTTTTGCTTATTTTTTGCACTGAAATTATTGAAGTCATTTAATTTACTGTTCAAAGTAAGTCGTAGTAAAAGTCCGATGAAACTGTCAACGATAATTACAGAGTTTAGTTTACATTATTTATGATTAGTTTTGTTGTAATTTGAAAGGAAATTAATATCTTTTACTTCAAAATGAAAGGTCAAGGCTGATTCACGTTGAAATTGAGCATTTTACATTGAATTTGCATGCAATTTTATTCTAAGTTACTCATTAAATGGATAATATTTTAACAAAAATGCACCGACTTGACAATCTCCTTAACGCAACATGCAATCAATGACCATTAACTATCTAAACATTATCATATTTGCCTTTACTTCTTCACTAAATATGTTTCATGTGCATGTTTCATTATTATTATAAATTTTAACATTATTTAGATAAATTTATTATTATTAACTGCAACAACAACCACCACAAAAAGTGAGCAATTAAATTTCATACCGAGGGAACGTAAGCAATCAATATTGTAATTGGCTTGGATGCAATAAATTATGTTGAGTTTTTTTTTGCAATGTCAATTAATAGATAATTGATCAAAATCTAATTAAATTTATATTTTATATTGCAATATTTTTATTTGAGTTTCGCCATGAAATAGGGTCAACATTTGAATGTGTGGTCAAAAGTGTGGCTTGTTATTTTTCATTTTGAAATGAAGCATTTTACGATTTTACTCAGTACAAAATGATCATTATTACAGATTATTATTGTCACTTTCTATGTGTGGTTTAATGATGATAATAATCTATGAATAGAGCATAAATCTACGGAAGCTACCATAGAAATGTTATAACGACCTGTTTCATTGTTCGTTAACTTTACAATCTATTCACTTCTTTTCTTCGTCTTAAATGCATTTGCAAATGCCGACATTGATGCTGGTTATGTGAGAGTGCCATTATTGATATAAACTGGATTATGGCTGGTTAGTGCATAAAAGATATTGAAATAATATTATTATAATAATGGAAGAGCATGCATGAATAATTGTAAATGGTGAAGAATTAGAGAAGAATAATGCACAAGTAAATGAAGTATTTTGAAATACAAGAAGTCTTTGGTTTTTAATCAAATTAAATCATTTGTTATGGAATTATATGTTTGATGCAAAACTTGCGAGATATTGAATGAATTGGGCTGCCACGAGTTAGAACGCATATAAAATTAAGACACACAGCTTGACGGGATCCAAGATTATTAAATGAGCTTCAGTTGATATTCGAAGGATTCTGAACTGCAGTCGATTCATGAATACAACTAAAACCACCCACAATTGAGCTGATTCACTATCCAGTGATCATCCGATCTAATATGGGGTTGTGTGTGGTATCTTAATAAAACTTGGTTCATAGATATTGAAGATAGCTCGTCACTTAACCTCATTTCCAATTCCAAGAATTTCTTTCATATTATTTGTAAAAAGTTCAGCACATGCAGACTATTTAATCTTTATTTGCTTATTTATACCTCTGAAAAGAATCACTATTGTATCTACTTCCTCTTCCATTCCTCTTTGTTCTTATAATTTTAATGTAACATATTTTTTGTTCAAGTTGCTTTTTCATCCATTCATGCCTGGACATAACACAAAAAAGAAACACATAAAAAAATGAATGCAATGCAAAAAGAGAAAAAAAATTCTCATCAACATCATCATCATATCCATTTTATGCGAAAAGAACACACACTCTCATATTGTACCATCACTTGAAATGGTCAGGTCATATGCTTATTCAGGCGTATAATAAATTATAGCTGTCTTGATACAGATAGTATTCATTTGATAACAGTTTCCTATCCTATCCTCACTCTTTCTCTCTCATTGTATATTGAAATGGAATGAAATAAATGAATTGAGTAGTCAAAAGGGCAAGCACATCCTTTTTTTCTGTTATGTTGCTGTTTTTTTTTAGTAAGTATGAAATTTTATTACACTCGAAAGTGAATGAAAAGCAATGTTACATAGTTTTAGTGTGAAATCAGAATAAAAGGAGTGAAAGATGATGCAAAAAAAATGCAAAATGAATGCTGGTTGTTTTATATGATGATCAAAGACAAAAAAAAATATACATTTTAAAATGAATATTCCAGATATTTGGTTGGCGTTCAGGTGGTTTCAGTTTCCTGAAACTTTTCACAACACCGATGGTGTCAGTAAGTAATTGAATTTATGTGTGATGAGTGAGATGCTTTCAGTTTTTATTAAATTTCTACTGCTTACAGTTCATGTCCCATTTTTTATAATGTTATTTAAGTTAATGTTTTCCATAATTTGATTATAATTTTAATTTATATTTTTTCCTCTAGACTCGAAGTGAGCTGTCATCACCGTCTCCAGAATTGGGAAAACTAAAACGACACCCACCAAAATGCAATTCATGTTCAAAAGAGACAATAAATGGATCTCAGTGTTGTCTGGCACAACCGTCACGTGGTCTTGCTGAATTGACATCAAATGGATGTGCCACTCCACCATCAACACGTCGTCGTATTTTCCTGCCAAAAAATCTACGAAATCCATTTAGTATAAAACGACACATTGCCACAGTTCATGACAATTCAACACTCTCAGGTAAGTGTCTCACATGCAGCTTTTTTCAGTTAAATTTAATCACGTGAAAAATGAATTATAATAAAAAAATCAATTAAGCGCCATAAATATTTTTTTTAATTCAATTAAATAAGACCACACACACACACATAACACAACAGGAAACATATTAAGAGATTCACACATTTGCTTAATAAATATAAATACATTTTTTACGCACCATTTAAACAATAAAATAAAATTAAATAATAATAATTAAAGGTTTACCAAATGAATTAAACACATCGACAACCAGTAACAATAGTGTTACCACAAATAATAGCAGTAGTACGGAACTTGTGGTGAACTGTCGACGTCGGAAACAGGCAACAGTATCAGCGACACCAAATCGTGAAACAAATAAATTTAATCGATTAAGTTTGGGCAATATTTCCATGCCTGGTCAACTTTCATCTTTCGTTTTTGGCAAAATTAAATCTTTGTGGTCAGCTGATCAGACATCTGCTAATGTTGGACTCAATTTATTAGCAGGCATGACCAAATTTTTCAAATTTTACTCGTTTTGATGTTGTACTTTTTTATTTATTATTTTGTGTGTGATTTTCTTTAAAACGACTTACCATTATTTATTTATTAAATTAATTTTTGCACGATTTTCATTTCAATTTACCATGTAACAATCAACGCTCTAATAACAAAATAGACGTTAATTATATTTTTTTTTGTTTTTTTATTGTGATTGCACTTTTAAAAGTAAAATAATTTGTTTCGTAATCAATAATTTCTAAATTTTCTCATTCCAATTACAGATGACGAAGGTGGAAATGTCAAACCCGTTAATTTACAGAGCAAGTCGCACGCTTGCCAAGATGAACTTCAAGTGAGACTTGGATTTTTCTTGGAAAATAATCCACGACGCAATCTACGAGCTCCAATACAATCATGTAGTTCATTAACTTCAGCTAATACTAGTCCAATATCAACACTCACAGGATCATCTGAAGCAGATGTTTCTCGTGTCACACAAGAGTCTGGACAGGGATGTGACTCAATTGGATCACTCATGTCAGTTTCCATTTCAGAACAAAGCAATGCATCATCAAGTCCATTAAGTAGAAGGCATTCTGTTACAAGTAAGATATTGAATTATTTTGTTTTAATGATAAATTTAATTCAAATTTATTTTACTCATTTCAGCTGCTCAAGCAGGACAAGTCGAGGAATTGTCATTATTTAAGAATAGAAAACTGCCTGCAAGACGATCAGCTCGTTCAGGTCAAGTCAAAGGACCAGTTGATCCAAGAGTTCGTTTTGCTCAATTCCGTCAACCACAAATCAATTTGAAACCAATATTTTTTGAAGTTCCTTCACAAGAATCCGATCCACTATTCATTGGACGTCAATGGTTAATACGTGAATTGACAACAACAATAGCAGCACCCGAATGTACTGGAATTCTAATAAATGGTACTTTGGGTACTGGTAAAACAGCATTGATGCTTCAATTGGTTGATTACTCCTGCTTTGGAAGACGTAAAGACATACCTGACATACAAGAAAATGATGGAATTTATTGTCAAATTAATGTTGCAATTGATAGAATCAGATTGTTGGCATCTCATGTGGTTGCCTACCATTTTTGTCAAGCTGAATATAATACAACTTGTTTTATACCTGATTTTATTCATTCCATTGCTGCTCAAATGTGTCAAGCACCCTCATTTATGGCATATCATGAATTTTTGTTATCCGAAGCACATTTACAAAATGTTCTTACAATGAAAGAATGTATTGCTGATCCTGAACGTGCAATTAAACAAGGCATCTTAGAACCGTTGAGTGCTCTTCGACGTCTTGGCAAAATACCAGCTAAAAATTATGTCATATTGATTGATGCTTTGTGTGAGGCTGAATTCCATAAACCTGATCATGGTGATACAATTGCCTCATTTTTAGCTCGTATAATTGAATATTTCCCACCGTGGTTGAAAGTTATTGCTACAGTTCGTACACAAATGATGGAATTCACCAAATGTTTGCCATTTTCCAAAATAAGTCTTGATGCTTGGACATCAAATGATTCATTACAAAAAGATATGTTAGATTACATTTCATATCGAGTTAATCACAGTCCAAGTATACAAGGCAATGTCGGAAGTGCTACAAAAGATTCAAGTGTAGCTCAGTTGAAATTTACTCAACACTTGCTTGGATTAAGTAGAGGATCATTTTTATTCGGAAAATTAACATTAGATCTGATTGAACGAAGAAATCTTGTAATTAAATCAACAAGTTACAAAGTTTTGCCTGTTTCATTAGCGCAAATCTATTTACTCAGCTTTAATTTACGATTCCCTTCAACTACAGCTTACGACAAAGTTATGCCAATTTTAAGTGTGTGCTTAGCAGCATTGTATCCTCTTACATTAGTCGAGATATTTTATTCAGTTAATGCATTACTTTGTGAACTTCCATTGGAATGGGAAGATTTCCTTGATAGATTTAAATCATTAACTGGATTTCTAATTAAGCGTCTTGATAACACTTATATGTTCTTTCACCCGTCATTCAGAGAGTGGCTGATTCGTCGTGATGAAGGTGAATCATCAAAATTCTTGATTGATCTCCGAACTGGTCATGCAGCTATTGCATTTAGATTATGTCGACTTCAGATACCACTTGATTCTGAACAAACACTTGAATTGGGTCATCATATTTTGAAAGCCCATTTATACAGGAATGCACCTTCAAATCAGTCACCTCGTGATTTGCAAGCATTTTGGGTGGCAAATGCAACAAAATGTGCATCAAGTGCATTGTGCACACTACGAAACGTTTATAATCCTAATGTGAAAGTATCACGATTGTTGTTACTAGCAGGAGCATCACCTGATCATATAACACCATTTCTCGGAAATGCACCAGTTCTTTGCATTGCAGCGCATGAAGGTGTCGTTCCAATGGTTAGCTTACTGCTCGAATATGAAGCTGATGTAATGAAAACGAATAGTCAAGGATGTACTCCACTAATATTCGCAGCTGCAAAAGGACACACTGATGTTGTCAGACAATTAGTGGCCGCTGGAAGTGCAGTCGGCCAAGTCGATATAACACAAAGATCAGCTCTTGTTCATGCAGCAACATTCGGTCATCTGAAAGTTGTTAAATATTTGATCGCATGTGATTGGAAAATCAGAGAAAACTCAAATGATGTTGGACTAAAAGATTCAGCACAACAAGCATGTATAGTTGCTGCAGGTCAAGGACACACAGATATTGTTGAAGAATTACTTGATATGTCAGAAGTTGAAGTTGATGCTGTTGGAGTAATTTCTGGTGAAACTGCATTAACAAGTGCTGCCATGAATGGACATACAGATACTTTGGCTCTCTTACTATCACGTGGTGCTAATTGTGATGTGCGTAATCGTAAAGAATTGTCACCATTACTATTAGCTGTAAAGGAAGGACATTGGGGTATTGTCGAAAGACTTCTTCAAAATCATGCAACAATTGAGCAGACTGACATGAATGGTAAAACTGCTCTCATGATTGCTGCAGAAGAAGGACATGTTGGAATCATTGAACTCTTACTATCAAAAGATGCTAATTTGGATAAAGCCGATAATGATGGTTTGACTGCTTTGTGTTGGGCTTGTCTACGAGGAAAACTTCAAGCAGCAAAACGTCTTTTAGAGGAGAAGGCAGATAAACAACATGCTGATAATACTGGAAGAACCCCACTAGATTTGGCTGCGTATCAAGGTTCAGCTGCTCTCGTGCAACTTCTCATTGATAATGGTGCTCAAATTGAACATGTCGATATAAATGGAATGCGACCACTAGATCGTGCAATTGCATGTCGTAACGTTCAAGTTGTACAAGTTTTTTTGAAACGTGGTGCTAAATTGGGACCAGCAACATGGGCAATGGCAGCTGGAAAAGCAGAAATCATGTAAGAAACTCATTTTTCCCAAAACTACTAAAATAAATAATAATTTTTTCATTTAAAGGTTAATTCTTTTGAACAAGTTACTCGAAGACGGAAATACTCTATATAGGAAAAATCGTTTACAAGAAGCATCCCATCGATATCAATATGCATTAAAGAAAATTCCGGTTCCAGAACAACAAATCGAGAGTGCTGGAACATTCCAACAATTAAAATTCAACTTTTTATTAAATCTTTCAAGGTGTAAGCGTAAAATGAATGTAAGTTTAACATACCAAATAAAATTAAACAAAATATAATTTAAATTTTATTTAATCGCAGGACGCTTCAGAAGCAATCGACTTAGCAACACAAGCCATTGAATTGAAACCACACAGTTACGATGGATTTTATGCACGAGCCAAAGCCTTACTAGAAGTTAACAATATACCAGATGCATTAAAAGACGCTAAAAATGCACTTGAACGATCAAAAAATCAATCAATCGAAGTCAAAGATGCCTTAATTCGTTTACACGAAGAACTAACAAAACGCAATATAGCAAATTCACGTAATCCAATTTATACTGAATTGACAGATTTGTAAATTATTGTAAGAAAGTTTCTTCAAATTGAATTAAGAAGTTTAAAGTATCAACTACAATTTTGAATAAATTATAAGTTAGTGAAATTGTGATTAAATTAATTATAAAACTTAAGATGCTTTTAAGGGAATCAAGGTAAAATATATTTAAATACAACTTCATTAAGGTAAATTTAATTCACTCACTCTCTGGAAAAAAATCGTACTTAATTTTATGTTTTAACTTTTCAAACTTTTAAATCAAAAGAAAACACTCCAATGAAAAATGTTTTGTATATAAATTTTTATTGAAATTTCTAGATATTTTTTGTTCAATTTTCTATAAGAAGCTTATTCTCTTGAAATACTTGAGCAATCTTCTTTATTTATTGAAGTATCATTAAAATTTAACATAATATGAACTCATTTTACATCTAAAATAAAGTAAATTATTGTAATTTAGTAGAATTTATAGTTGAAATGTATTTTTTTTTTTGTATTTTAAATAATAATAAAATTACTCTTTTAAAGGTAAAATTTATGTATGATATGAAAATTTTATAATAATATTATTTATTATTCTCTTAGATATGTTAAAGAAGTTTTAATGTAAGCAAAGCTTTATAAAAACTTTACATCATACAGAATATTTTATAATGTGTAAAATTTCATAAAATCTTGTATAAATATGAGTTTTTAATTAAAATTATTATTATTATTAGTATTCAATTTATATGAAAAACTTACCTTTTTATGTTCAATTATTTTTACTTTTTGTTCCTTTTAAATTGAAGTTTAAATATTATTTTATCATAGGTTTAAAAAAATATTAATTTTAAGAGAGCTTCCAAACTTTTTTTTTATTTTACATTTAATATCGAGGTTTGTTGTTAAAATTAGAAATAATTTGAAATAAAATTGAATTTGTAAGAAAAACAGAAATAAAATATAAATATTTTGAATAAATAAATAAATAAATAAATATAGAGTGATTTAATTTTGAAGTTTTATTCGCATTTTGTGTCTTTTACATTAAAAAAGGCTACAAGAAGAATTCTTCTCAGACCTACAGACGGATCCATTGTGCATATCCATTATTATCATATCTGACCAAATTTAGAGAAACAACTAAAGAAAAAAAAAATATAAAAAAAATATGAATGAAAAACAAAGTTCTGGACATTTCTTAGGAAGTTATTAACTTCTAAAATAAACTTTTATAAAAGGTTCATGGCTAACTAAAAAGTGAAAAACAAGAAGCTTTCAAACAAAATAAACTATTTGAGATTAAACACAAATTTGTTAAAAGTTGAATTTTGATTTCAGTCTTACTTTGCTGATAAAACACAACCACCAAAGACCTTTCAGATTTGTGAGTGCTTAGACCAAAGTTATTGTTAAAAAAATGTTTTAAGTTAATACTCAAAATTCAACTTTTAACAAATTTGTGTTTAATCTCAAATAGTTTATTTTGTTTGAAAGCTTCTTGTTTTTCACTTTTTAGTTAGCCATGAACCTTTTATAAAAGTTTATTTTAGAAGTTAATAACTTCCTAAGAAATGTCCAGAACTTTGTTTTTCATTCATATTTTTTTTATATTTTTTTTATTTTTTACTTTTTAGTTTTATCCATTGTTAATTTTTTTACAAAAATTCTGAATTACAAGTCGATGTGTTCACATTCTGTTAAGAGAATTCATGTGTATGAAAAAAATATTTTTTTTTCAAGTACGTCATAGGTATTTGGTGTCTTCAGCAAAGTTGTAGCTTAGGTTGAGGGGATTCTGAAAATATATTTTTTTTTCGAATTTTCCGGAAAATTCGTGGAAATTTTTTGAATTTTCACCTAAAGTTGTATGGCAACCCTATTTTTTTATATGGACACCCTAATTTTTTATTTCGCGAGCACCTCGGCCTCCAAAAATAAGATAAAGTTTCAGAAGAAACTATGGGTCTACGATGGCCCAGAAAGGCTGTAGCGACGTTTTTGCTGACAAACGTCGATGTGACCTAATATAAAAGTATTATAAAAACGATTTTATGATTTTATATTATCGAGAAACACTAAAAAAAACATTTTATTTCTTTAACTGTGACTATAATTAAATTATATAAATAAAATACGTCTAAAAATATTCTCTCTATTTCTTGTAATGTCTTAACATAAAGGAAATCATATTCATTATTGATTTCATTTCAAAAACACATTCACTTAATTATAAGTTTTTCCTTTTATGAAAAATCGATGACCTAATTATTTATTCTAATCTTGATTATTACAATAGCATTTCATTTCCTTTGTGTCTTCATTTTACATTGAAAACATTGAATAGAAACAATTTATTTTTCATGTATTGAATCTATGTTTGTGTTAATCTTAGTATCATATACCAACTTGAACATGAACTACTTATCGATCTGACTTTTATCATTTTTCTTCTTCTTTTTTTAATTTTGCTCAAGAAATCTTAACATATGGCTTTGATCTTACAATACTGGGAAGTGTCCCATATTTTGTATCACATTTAAAGAAGTTATAATTAATTAATTAATTTTTTTGGTGTCCCTTTCAATATGATACAGTTTTAAAGGAAATAAACAAAATTCCTTTTTTACTTTACTTTTCATATACACGTGCACTCATATCAAGGGTGTTAATGAAATATCTTTAGTTATTTATAAATCTTTGTTCAAATTCCGAACACATTTTTTTTGTGTTGCCTTAAGATGAACCCAATTAAAGGAAATACTGTAAAGGAAGAAAGAACAGAAAAAAAATCTTCTTAATTAATGTAACAGCTTAATATGACACTTAAGAATTTATTAAAATGATTGATTTCATTTCATATTAATTTTTTTTTCTTCATCTATAATACGTTTTAAATTCTCTTTATTTCATTTCATTTCCTTACTTGACGCATAATATTGAGATGGAAAAGGGGAGAAATGTTACAAATAATGCTTAATCAACTACTTCAGTGTAACACTTCTGATGAGATAATGTTAAACTCATTTTTAACACTTTCTCGATTTTCGTATTACGTATGTAAAATGGTGAAGTATCATCATCATCATAATAATCAGTGCTATGAAGATTAGCATGATGATAGTTATCAACACTCTTATAATGAAAAAAATTGTAGGAAAAATTTTATGAAGTGTGAGTTGAAGTATTAATAAAAGATTAAAATTTAGTTTGAACATATGTGATGTTAAATTTTTACTAGTTCAGTGAAAATTCGATTAAATTTCAAAAAAGGAAGTAATGAAATGTTAAATAAGAAGAAGGTAAGAAAACAGTCATGTTAAATTTAAAAGTGTTCGTCAAAATTCCTGAAGTTCAGACCAATTTGGTCCAATGAAAGACCTACTCATACCCAGACTAAAAAACGAAAACGTCTGCATATGACAGATTTTGATAATGAAAAAATAAATTCTCAATTTAAACTCAATATTTAACATATTTGAAATAACTAACAAACTACAAAATAAATTTTACTAAACATGCATCATTAATCAAATTGAAAAGGCCAAATACAAGTTACCGCCTTATTTGTGTAACAAAAAAAAAACACCTTAATCTGTTAAATATGAAAATACATTTTAAATCAAATCAATCTTCACTTCGCAAAAATTTTTTGTCGGAATTCTAAAGTCTCATCCACTAAAATTGATAGAGCAGGATCCTTTTACAAGTACCAAACAAATCTTTTCTATAAAATTTTTTGTTGTTTGAAATTTTATCGTTAAATCAATTCATGTCATTGACATATTAGATAATCATTTGAATATACACGTTATCATTATTATATGTAACATTATAATATAATATTATCACTTACCATATACCATATCAACACATTTCCTTGAAAATTTATATTATTATGTGTATGTTTATTTTCCGATATATAAACATTTTAGTAACATATATCTCATATAATATTGAATATGTACTTCAGATATAATCTTATCACAGTTTTTTATGTGTACTATATTGAACCTCTAGTCTAGTGGTTTTGTGTGTTCAATATTATTAGTTCGCCTTATGGTATTGACACATTTCCGTGTTTGTTTGTTTCTTTTTACTGTATTTGTGAATACGAGGCAATGACACAATGAAAATAAAGAAAGGATCGATAATAATTCCTTTTTACATAAGAAAATAATTTATAAAGATGGATGTGGCAATCCTTTAAAGCTTTGTTCCTTTTTTCCCTTTTTTTAACGTTTCCATGAATGGCGTTTATTTATC
>LN483692.1:78682-108056 GCA_900002565.1 Culicoides sonorensis | reverse complement strand
GTCATAGGTATTTGGTGTCTTCAGCAAAGTTGTAGCTTAGGTTGAGGGGATTCTGAAAATATATTTTTTTTTCGAATTTTCCGGAAAATTCGTGGAAATTTTTTGAATTTTCACCTAAAGTTGTATGGCAACCCTATTTTTTTATATGGACACCCTAATTTTTTATTTCGCGAGCACCTCGGCCTCCAAAAATAAGATAAAGTTTCAGAAGAAACTATGGGTCTACGATGGCCCAGAAAGGCTGTAGCGACGTTTTTGCTGACAAACGTCGATGTGACCTAATATAAAAGTATTATAATAAGAGAATTCATGTGTATGAAAAAAATATTTTTTTTTCAAGTACGTCATAGGTATTTGGTGTCTTCAGCAAAGTTGTAGCTTAGGTTGAGGGGATTCTGAAAATATATTTTTTTTTCGAATTTTCCGGAAAATTCGTGGAAATTTTTTGAATTTTCACCTAAAGTTGTATGGCAACCCTATTTTTTTATATGGACACCCTAATTTTTTATTTCGCGAGCACCTCGGCCTCCAAAAATAAGATAAAGTTTCAGAAGAAACTATGGGTCTACGATGGCCCAGAAAGGCTGTAGCGACGTTTTTGCTGACAAACGTCGATGTGACCTAATATAAAAGTATTATAAAAAGTCCACTAGACCTGGTTCAGTTCAGTAAAGTGAACATAGATTCTCAGAATGCTAAGTAGGGCAGACACCCAGAAGTACTCACCCAGCGTGATACCACACAAAGAAGTGTCAATGTGAAAAGATATCAACAAAAACTCAACCATACTATTCAAAAACTCGCTTGACTTACCTTCGTTTAAATGAGAGACACAAATCTTATGAGAATAAGAGACAAAAAATATAATTTCTTCTAACTTTGATTTTCTTTTCATCATATTTTTTTTATTTAATCATCAACTGAAAACCAAAAGTATTAAAATTTTTATACATAACAATTTAATAATAATTTTCCTGTTATTTCACATTTCTCTTTAATTCCATTTCAATTCAACTGTTTCGTTTATTTTATTAAAAAAAATTAATAAATATTTATTGACTAAATAAAAACATTTTCAGTTATGAGTTAAATAAGTCAAAAATTCCAGTTCCGAAATTTTTATATAAATATTTGAATTTGTTTTCCTAAATTATGTTATTAACCAATTAAATTATTTTAATTTAATAGACTATAAATTTTTTTTAATTAGGTACCTAAAGAGGCATCTTATTTACTTTTATAATTTTCTTCTTAATTCAACAATTTTTTTTTTATCAGCTTTTTACCAAATAGAAGAATATTTATTTTAATTTTATTCTAGAAATCATTTTATTCATAAATTTTGTTTTGATCTTTAATTATTTGTATCATACTTAAAATATTTACATATTTACAGAAATTTACAACAGGTTTATATTTTTTCTTTCCTATTTCATGTGAATTTAACTGATTTTTTTCTTCACGTGTGAATTTCGTGTTGAATTTTTTTAAACGAAATTTTTGATCTTTTAAATGATTTTTTTTTCATTTATTGACATTGGAAATTTAATCTATTTAAATATTTTTTTTTAAATGCATATGAAAGAGCATTCAAATGAGTGATAAAATGAAATATCAAATTTTTTTGGATGAAATTATTCGAATTCAAATAAGATCAGCAAATAAATTCTGAAATATAATTTTTATATGTAATTTAAATCTCTTGTGATGATTGAAAACAATTTTTTAAAAATAAATTTATAACAATGCAACACAAACATACATAAAAATTGGGATTAAAATGAACAAAAAAAAATACAAACTTTTTATATCCTGTTAATTTTTTTTGTTCAATTTTTTTTGGTAGATCAGGAAATTAATATCGCAATTTGTATTATTTTTTTGTATTTTCAACGTGTTGCAGGCATAAAACGGAAAATTATTGTAAAATTCGCTCATTTTAATGCTTAAAAAATTTAACAAATGTTTTCACAATAAAAATTACTGTTTTTCTGGAAATATTACACATGATGATGCATTTTTATTGTTTTTACATGAAATTTATTTTCCTTCAGGATTATTGATATGTATGGGTTTTATTTGTTAATAAATTGTAATTGAGCTGAATTAAAATATAAAAAAAAATATTAACGGATTAAATCTTTTCTTTTAATTTAATTAAATTTTTTTTCGCTTTTACTCAATTCAAAAATTTCCAGCTGTGCTTCATTTTAAAAAAAAATGACTAATTATAATTGGTAATTAAATTTCAGGGAAATTATATTAACACATGGATGAAAGGAGAAGAAAATTCATGAAAATTATTCGTTCAAAATAAAGTTTTTTTTAACAGGCTTCCTCATGTAAAATAAAATGATAGAAAAAAATATTTTATTTTGAGTGTCCATGAATGCATATAAATTTTGTTTTTCACAACTAAAAATAAAGTTGAAGCACTATCTTGATGACACTTTATTAAATTTATGAACGTTTGAACTGGAAATATGCGTGTGGGAGTTGTAAAATTTATAACACCCTTAATAACAAAAAATTTTGGCCTCTATGTGGGAGTTTGTGTGTATTTTGGTTGAACATAAAACATATCGATATTTTTTTATTAAAAATTAGATAAGAGTTTGTTTCACCTGTCAAACAGACACTATCATTCTAAATTATTTGTATACTGGATGATGACATAAATCCACAAATAGTTATCAGTTGTTGTTGTTCCATATTTTGTGGTTTATTTTATATATTTTTTTGCTGTTGTTTTATATCCAAATACCGCAGAATGACAGTGCCTAAAAATCAAATCATACACGCATTTCATCCATGGCTGCCTTAGGAATACCTTGTTGATAGCTTGTTTGTTGGGTTTGTTGTTGTGATGAAATTGTTGCAGTTGTCGCTGATGATGATTGTGATGATGAGGATAAAAGTGGTCGATTATCTGCCGGACTATTACTTCGACTACAACTACTTGACTGATGGATGATTTGTTGTGGTCGATGTGAATGTGGATGACGACCTAATGTGTGTGTATGTACACCGATTACACTACCATTTGGTGGCAGTTTTTGCTGTAAATCTGTGAAATTTTAATTAAAAGGATTGTTTGCGTCAAAGAGAAATGCGGAAAAAAAGTGTTAACATACCTGGATTATTTAATGAATTTGGATTTCGTGGCAATGTCATGCAAGCAGTAGCATCATTTCTACTATTACTATATTGTACAGGCATCATATGTTGTTGCATTGACAAATTACTAGATTTAGGGAGTGTCATCATTCCACTATTTGGTACTGCTGTCGTGAATGATGACTCATTCGTATTTAAATTACTATTATTATTGTTATTACGATTATTATTACTTAAACTAAAATTTTGTGTTGTTTTAATAGGAATTGTAACACCTGCTGTTGCTGGCATTTGAACTGAATCCCCACCACCAACACCACCTCCACTATTTTGTTTTGTTCCCGTTTTGTAACACGAATTATTTGGCACTTTTGTTTGTGCTTGTGTTGTGGTCATGCATCCCGTTCCCGTCAAATGTCCGGGTGAACTTGTTTTCATTACATTAATTTGCATTGAATTGGAACAAATGTGAGGTGATTTTTCACCAGTACTCGATAATATGAGTGCACCCGTATCATGATTTTCAACATCGACAATTACATTGGCACTTTGCGAATGGCCCAAATGAAAATGTGCATGTTTAATTGGATCAAATGATTGTTGATGGCCTGGACGTTGTTGTCCATACTGTTTTTGTAAACTTTTTACTTCTAGTCTCGTTTTGTCACGTTGATAATAGACACCGGCAAATATGAGCACATTTAAAATTAAAAGACTACAACCAATGGCAATGGTTACACTTAAGGCAGTCGAATATGCAGCATAACCGGCTGCATCATATCCGGCTAAAGTATCTTGTGTCGAATTGGCAATATTTGTTGTAGCATGACCTGAAACACCACCATAACTAGAATAATTTCCCAATGGAATGCATGTGGTAAATGGTAACGGCTCCATTGTTGTTATACCTTTGAATAGGAAAAAATTCACATAAATCTCAATTGAAAAATCTGTTTGAATCGTAAATAATAAAAAGTTTTGGCAACTATCACTACTAATTTAATAGAAATAATGGGATATTATTTGAACAAAGAGATTTGATTTTACGATACAATTTTTTTTTTTTATGTTTCAAACTCATCATAGATTAATTTTCTTCAAAGAGAGATTTCAAATTGATGATTTCTCTTCTTTTTGGGTCGTCATTTTTCTCTCTGTCTCTCTCTCTCTCTTCTCTTTGAAGGTTATGTTCCACTCTGAGAGTGTCAAAGAGAAAATAAATACGAAAATGCTTCACTTAAAGTCCTTTTTGCCTTCAAATTACATTGATAATTTACACAAAATGACTGTTTTAATATTTTTTTATCATGATTTATGATAAAATGAAATAAGAGAACTTTTTTTATATTATTTATTACAGTTTTAAATGAGTTTTTGTGTAATAAATTGTTATTTTTCACCAAAAATAACATTAAACATCTATCAATCAATGTATTTATTAAAACTTTTATTTTGATATAAATCTGTTTTTGAGATAACCTGTAATTTTAGTTTTGACTTGAAGTCTTGAATCATCTCCTTTTCTATTCTATTTTCATCTTAAATAACCATCAAGAGAAATCATCTTCAACATAATCACAAACATCATTACGCATTTTCCTGATCATTATTTTTCAATCTTTCAACAACTTTACTCTACTCTGCATATGTCAGGTTTTATTCCATTGAGGATACTAGACAAGCAGCAAAAATATTATTATTAATGTTTTGTTTGGTTTTCTCTTGCTCTTCAAATTTTCCCACATTTTATAATTTTTTTTATATTTTTATTTGAACTTCATTCATTGTCACACAGTGTTCAAAAAAATATATAAATTTATAAAATATGACAATGAAACATGAGCAAAAGTTATGCGTTCTGTATTCACTATTTTTATAATACAATATTTAAAATAAAAAAAAAAGAATGGGAGAATGATATCCAATGAAAGCACTGAACCATGGTAGTTGCGTATGATGAATATTAAAACGGAAAAAGGTCACTGCTGACATACACGGGCTTTAACTTTAATTTCATACAAAAATTCCGCTTTTTTTGTTATTGCACAAAAAAAGTACTTTTTTTTTTATCGATTATAGGATATAAAAAGGAATATGATGATGACAATGATGATGATATTATTTTAATGGAATTTTTTTTCTTCATTCATTTTCACATCATTTAAAATTCTTTTTAAGACTATTTATATAAATAGTTCATTCCGATAAATTCCCGTATTATTTTTTTTCTGCTTCTAAGTGCTAAATATCCCATTTAAACGTTAAATTTATGTAAGAAAATGGCTAATTTAACATTAATGGAAATAAATTGGTGATAAATGTTCAATAAATTTAAATGTCATGACCTGAATTGCAGACAAAAAAATGAGAGTTAATGTTTTTTTTTTCATTGAACAGTGTCATCGTTTGATAATATTTCCATTTTCGCGATTTAAATTGATGATAAAGGGCAAATTTCTCACCTGCACCAAGCACAAATTCGGTAATGTTATTTCGTCTCTTGTAGCTGTCATCCAAGAAGGCATAACGTGAGTCTGGTTTTACAATTCCTTCATACAAATTCATATCGTCATGATTTTTAAATAAATTATGTCTTGCAATTACATCCTCCATACCGGCTTTGTGTAGTTCTGGAATTAATTTCAGCCAAATGGAAAGTTGATGAGCCCTGAAGTGATTTTTCATGCGTGGTTTCATTCCTAATTTATTTGTGATTTTTATTTTTATTATTTTTTTTTTGGTTTTAATGAAAATGGAGAAAAAAAGAAAAGAAATGGGATTAAATTTATTATTATTATTTTTTTTGTTATATTAAATTGATAGCAACATACCAATTTCCAAATATTTTTGATGAATGGGATCATATTCTTCCCATGTTATACTTCGATATCGATTTCGTTCTTTTGAAGCAGGTAAAACCGAATCCTGTCTATGATGCTCATTTGGATTGCTGTGAAAATTGATTAGTTTAATTAATTAAAATGTATTTTATGTGAAATTTGATATTTTTTTTACCCTGTTCTCGCAAAATTACTCCAATAAATCATCATGGCTTCTGATAGTGCCACCTCTGATTTGGTATAATTGTGTGGAAAGTGATTGAAACCTTCGACTAGTGGTGCACCGAAGACATATGGTAGATCTTCACCATGCACGGTTCCCATTCGTTGTGGATAATCTCCATCTTTTGTCTGATAATCAAAGACGTAGAAGAAGCTTTTTTGTGTTTCTTCATCTTCTGGTCCAGATCCCGATTGTGGTGGATTTGGTGCAAATGTGTCACCTGTGTGAACAACAGGTGCTACAAATTGAGCATCAGATAAGGCTTGTACAGCTGCATCTCTCGTGTTAATTGGATGTTGATTTGTTCGCTCCCAGTCTGTATATTCATTAACTATTGTATAAAAAATTTCACTAAGATGATACGTGTATGCATTACGGACATATGTTCGTAGAATTCTATCACGACGTTCTCCCTCAAATCCATTTTGGATGTCATGAGCACTAAATCGCCACAGTGCTTCACCCGTAACTACACCAAATAACAAATCATATCTACCAGGTAAATTTTGTGACCGTTTCATTTGACCACGACCACCCATTGGTGCATCGTCCATCTCTTGATTCACATGCCCAGATCGTATCACAACACCATCAACTGATGGTCCAAAAGCATTTAAAAAACTCGGTGGTTGAATATCTACAGCTAATAAATTTTCTATTGGTATATCGCGTAAACAATCTACAATTTGTTCGTGATGCTTAAACAGATCATCTGGCACTGTACAATTTGATTCTTTGGCTAATTTGATTGCATAAATGACGGGATCATCAACAAGAGCCCAGGATGAGTGTGATGATCCAGATAACAAGATCGCACGGTTAAATAAACCAGGCACCATTGTTGGTGAACTCATTAAAAAATTAATACAAGCTGCACCACTACCATGTCCAGCCATTGTAACCATTTGTGGATCACCCCCAAAACGTTGAATATTTTGATTGACCCAGTGTAAGGCAGCCATTTGATCCATTAGACCATAATTTGCTACACGAGCTCGTATATGCGGACTAGGATTAGCATTTAAAAATCCTATTTCAACGATAAAAGATAAAAAAAATGTACTCAATTAGTCCTTTTAATTATTCCCTCTTGAATATCAATTACTTTCAATCCCAATACAACATTTATCAATAAATACATCAATTAAACACACACACATTTTCAATCAACGCAACATTTTAATTCAACTCACCTAATATACCTAATCGATAATTTATAGTAACTACAACCACTTCACCATAACTGGCTAATACTGTACCATCAAATGGATTGCCACTATTCCATTCAAATGATTCTCCATGTAAAAATACAATTACTGGTAGTTTTTGTTCTAACGATGATGCTGCAAAAAAAATGTAAAAATAGAAATAAATAAATTTATATCATTGAGAAACAGAAAGAAATTGATATTTTTTTCTTTTTCTTGTTATCTAACGATCATTTGTAGAATTTTCTTGATTTACTTATTGAAAATCTAGACATGAACGTAAACCAATCAATAGAAGGTAATTTCATAGAGAATAAAAGAAAATATCATTGAAGAATGAAATTGAATTATTGAGGAATTTTTATAAAATGTTTTTTATGAAAGATAAACGTTTTTCTATGTCTGCAAAAATGAAAATAAAGAACAAAAGTACTTCAATTACAGCAATTGAATTGATTGGGAAGTAACTGACAAGAATAAAATCATTTACTGACTAACGTTTTTAACGGCCTTAATAACTTTACGAATTTGTAGGAATGGTTTCTTTGGAAAAAAAATAATTTCTGAATCACTATTGTGAAAAATTAACACCCCGTTGATTTTTTAAAGTCAAATCTGGGTCGAAAGCTCGTGGTTAACTTAAGTGAAATCTATTCATTTTATAAGTTTTCAACCTCATATGAAAATATAATGAAAAAAAAGTTAAATTAAATCACTTTACATTGAATCCAATAAAAATACGCATATTGTAAGGAAAAAAACCTTTAAATGGACGTTCGAGAAAAAAAATATTTTAACTGAACTTAATGTTTTTGTGAACAAACGTCTTAACGCTTTAAATTTCATTTTGTTTGTTTGATTGTTTACCACATTTCAATGAATTAAGGATGAAAATATTCAATATGACAAAAAAAAAAAATCACAGCTATGGGCTAGATTTTGTTCCCATTTCAGATTCGGAACAAAAAATTAATATAAAAATTTGTTTTTGGCTCTCTTTTGAAATGTACCTAATTTTTTTTTGATATTTCAAAGAAAATGGAGTCGGAATTTTTCACTTAAGGACATCTGTTTTTGCCTTTTTTTAAATTGGTTTGCTGTTTTTTTTTGATACCTTTGTTAAAGAAAATGGAAAATTTTTCAATTTGTTGGTACTTACCATGCATCGGTGAAAAAATATTTAAATACAAACAGTCTTCAGACTGATTCTGTAAAAAAGGCAATAAACGTTTCAAGTATTCTAGTCGACCTTTGGGCATTTTCTCTAATGCAGCAGTTTCATTTATTATATTTGGCAGTCGTTGTGGACACACTGGACTAAATTTATCTGCTATTCTAATCCCGTCCCATGGATCTGCAGCTCGTGTTGGTGCAAATCTATAAAGAAACAATAATAATAAAAAAAAAGTAAATTACTCTAAAATCCATGTAATAAAATGTCACATAACAAAACGAAGATACAAAAGGAGAAAAAAAATTGTTATCTAAATAAGATCCTTTTATACTGCATCACATTGTGTGTGTTTGGGTGTGTGATGGGAATTTAACATTTTATTTGTTTTATTTTTACGACACTGAAAGAACCATCCTTGGGATGAATTTACTGCAACGTTGATTTGAAAAAGCACATCATTCAATGACTGGCCATCAGATAAAATCAAATGATGCTCTTAAATTCAATATTTATTATCCACAGATTTCATCTTATAAAAGTGACATTCGATCTTAATAAATAGCATCAAAGGGTTAAATTTTGTCTTTGAATGTGATTTTTATTTGCTTTTTCCTCTCTTTTTTCATGACATTTAACGTTATTTTTTTTTGTTGTTCATAATGGTCTTTTAAATATGGTTTACAATGCGAAATGTAAAGTTAAGAAGAAATTAAAATTTAAAGTTGATGATACAAAGCACCTTTTTTATTACAACAGATACTTTAATGTCAGTTTTTTTGTTTCTTCTTTCTTTTTGGAAGTATGTGTTAAAAATGTAATTTTATCCTTGCAATAAATTTCTTTTCATGTCATTCAAATGTAAAAATACGAAACTTCCGTTGATGTTATTTTTCTTCCTATCATCGTTTTCCTTTTTGTTGTTATTGTTGAAAACATCACTTTTTATTGTCGCCACCATTTTTAAAGCTAATAACAGCAAAAAAAGTGAGGATTTAAGATGAAATTTGTAAGATTTTGTCCTCATTCGCTTGCTTTTACTGTTTTTGTACAATTTTTTTAACAATTTCATTAATATGGACATTTGCTCGTATTTTGCACGAAAAATTCGAGTACTTTTTGAAGGTCATAATGTATTCGTATTGTCTTTGAAGTCCTAATATGGATACCCCCACATCAATGAAGATGAGTCATGACAGTGAAATAATGCATTTTTTTGTATCATCGACGAGTAACTTCAACGCACTAATGGTGGACCTTAAATCTGATTTGATAGTCGTCACCTGGAATCGATTTAAAATGTTTCTCTTAAAGGGGGGCACAATTTATTCATACAAACTCAAAAAAACATTTGAGGGGCTTAAACGCCACCTCTCTCATCATGCAGGGGTGGATTGAAAATTATTAACGGCCCTGGCATTCTGTATGATTTTATTTAAAATTTACGCTAACCTTAACTTTTACAAGACGATCGACTGCGGCCTTTGTGGCATTTGCCAGACTGTCCATTTGGCCACTGCACTCATACCCCATCGTAAATCCGACCTAAAAGTCACTAAAATTTGATTTTTTAATAACACAAAAAAAAAACTTTTAAATGGAATTTCTTTTCATTTTCGTACTCCTTATATTTATTTACTATTGTTATAATAATTGCTAAGCCAACAAATTATACAAATAAATTTAAACACACAATAGAAAGAAATTCCTTCAATACCTTACAAAAAAATGTAATTCTATAAATAAAATTGTAGTAGTAAATAATCCTGTTTCTCTTTATTCGAAGTGAGAAAAAAAACAGTCTTCTTTTATTTGTCTTGTGGGAATTACAATGATAGAATCAAAATTAAGCAATGATACGTGTTTGATGTCTTTCAACCCGATGAAAAATAAAGAAAAATAGAGAACAAAAAACAACACAATAAAGTCAAGTTTTCTTTTAAACCAAGTAAATGATTCGTATTTTTTTATCCATAAAAAAGAAAAACATTCAAAGGAAAGTAAATATAAAAAAAAAAATTGAAATAACAAAAGAAAAAATTCTTTCAAGTAGGTTAAAGTAGAATTTTATCAGAGAAACCATTAAAATAAAGAAATATTTGAATTGCTTATGTAACACCTCACTCTCTCTTTCATTTTGTTTTATTTTCTCTGTTTTTTTCATTATATTGTGTGAATACTTCAAAAGTCAAATAAAATGAATCCTTTCTTTTTTTTTGTGTTTGCTTTATTATTCTTAGATATTTTTTTTGTTATATGTTACATTCAAGAAAATTCTTCATCGATTTTTTGATCATTTTGAGAAGAAGATGGCAGGCACACACTCAATTGAGTGTCATCATATTGTTCAACATAAAACAATCAAAAATAATATAAAAAGGTTTAGTTTCCTTTTTTTTTTGACAGGTAGACGAAAAAATATAATCAAAAACATAAACAAAATGGTAATAAAACAAATAACAAATCGGATTATATTTTCCCTTTTTTTGTTTGTTTCACTGAAGCTTGAAATAAAGGGCAAAAAAAAATTCAAAGAAATAAAATCTTACAAAGAAAAAAAAAACAAGAAAACTCAATTTCCACGTGTTTTAAATCATTTTTATTAATATCCAATTTTTTTGATACACCAAAGGAAAAAAAAGAAGTTCTCACATTTCTTTGATTGATTCCATTTAAATCTTAAATCGAGATTGATTTTCGTTCTGTATAATTTTTAGTTACGTATCAGAACAATTTATTTATAATAAGATTCAAACTCATGATTTTCGATTTATGAAAAAAGTGACAAATCCTATTTAAATTGAATAATTTTCTTTTCGATTTATTTTTAAAATAATATGATATAAAAATGCGAGGTAGGATGAAGAAAAGGGATCACAGTAATAAAAAAAATATCAAGTTAATCTGTTTTAGAGAAGTGATCTTATTTATTGTGAAAATAATGTGATTTTTTTACATTTAATCAGTTATATTTAGAGAAAATTTTGAGGATTCAGACAAGATTTTCAATGTTTTATCGTTACTGAGTCAAAAATAATTGGTTTCCACTTTCTTGGTATTTGAATACTTTGCAGCATGTTGTATGTCTACACTCTAAGTTGAAAACGACCCACAAATCACCCGTAGTGCTTGGCGATAACGCGAATTGCGCAAAAACCCGTGGATCGTGAAAAAATGCGGGTGGCGAAAAAAACACAGGTCGAAATAAACGCGGACAGTATGACCGCTCACTATATTGGCATTTTTTAAAAAAATGCACTAAAATAAGATAAAAAAATTAAAAATTAGCCCCGCAAACGCCCCGTAACTGCCCCACAAATTACCCCGCATGTGGGATTATCGCCAAGCACAACGCGGTGATCACGGAGAATTTTCAACTTACAGTGTATGTAAATGGTCTGTAAAGCTATGCAATGGAAGTTGCTCATTTCACCGCTTCAGATCAAGGTCATAAACAGATTATTGCGTGTGAATGTTATCATTTAAGGTCATTTTTAGCATATTATGATATGGAATTGCATTTTTTGTGGTCTAATTCAGTTAAAGCTATTATTGAAACCTTCAATTTACATTTCCAGGCGTTTCATTATACATAAAATCATCACATTTAAACAAGCAAACTTTTAATAAGAGACATCCTTTCATGCCTCTTGATCAATACAATTTTATTCACATCCTTTGTTGTAAAATCTATATTCCATAATTTAAATATTGACCATATGAAAAACTTCTATCAATTTAAACTTTTATATTACACATTTCTATTGATAAATAAATTCGAGCACATAAGGTTGAAAAACTATGCATACATGAAGTAAAAAAAAAATCTATTATAAAAATGTCTTAAATATTGAATTTTCTTTTATGCAAGCCATAAGTGTATCATCATCTAATGCACTTTCATAAACTCTTTTCTTTTCTTTATGTTTATTTAAATTTTATTTTTATTATTTAATACATTGAATAAGCCTTCAAGGAAATATAAAATTCATATTTTATAATGTCCGAGAACAAACAACTCTTTAAACTTTTTTTTTTTTATTATCATTTAACAACAAAAAAATGCATTAAAATGAAAGTTATCAAAGCATAAACGATGATGATGATGATCAAGAAATAAAGGAAAGAAATATTTAGTTGTATCGGAAGTGTATATTTTATTTTTTGAATTTTCTTGGCATTTTTCCGTTTATCTCCGGATAATACGTGACTCAAGTTATTGTCTGTCCTGGCTAAAGTTCCAATTTGATTTATTTATTGCTGTAGTTGTTGATTTTTAATAATAATTTTTTTCATTGAATGCATTTGAATCAATTTTTGGCATTAAACATACGGAAAACATCGAAGATACTTTTGTAAAAATAAAATAAACATATCAATAATAAAAGTCAATTAAATTAAGGAAACAATGATAGAAAAAAAATAACAGCAATATGTTATAAATTGAATTTAAACTTTAAAAAATTGAGTTAGAGCCAAAAATGCTCTTAAAATTATGAAATTAAAATGTAAAATACCAGACGTTTCCATTATTATTACCTTAAATGCAATAAATCTGATTGTGTGGTTAATTGTTATATCAAAACTAGAAAATTTCAAACATCAATCTTTTAAATAAGAGTTATTTTGTTTCATTTCCTACAAAAACTACACACATAACTTTATTAGTATTATTATCATTGAAATGGAGTATTATTAAATCTTGAATGTGTGATGTATAGAAAATAATTGCCATTATCTAGTTTTATTGTTGTTTGGTAAGTTAAAACAATAGATATTCTATTGAAAGGATATAAATTAAACGATAGATACTAAAATATGGCTTGGTTTTGTTAGATGCATTGCTTCGAATGCCTTTGAAAACACTTCCTACAACTGTTTATTTAATGATAATAAATAGTTGGAGCTGGAATAACATTCAATGGATTATTACTGTTATTTTTGTACAGTTCATATTCAAAAAAAGGATATTAATGGGTATTGTGAGGACTGTTGTATGTCCGGTTATTTCCATTGAAGTTCACTTAAAAATTTTAAAATTGGATTAATTTGAGATAAAAAGTTTTTTGTTAGAAAATGATAATGGAAACGCCTGGTACTTTACTTTAAATTTGCTTTTTTATTGTTGTTTTTACATGGTTTTTGTGCGTTTAATCCGAGAGAAATGAAAATAAGATTCAAGAAGACTGTTGAATGGAAAAACATGAAATGTCACCTAGAACGAGCCCATATCCGCTTTTACTTTGCCAATTTTTAAGGATTATTAGGCATACCAGGTACTTTTGATGAAAAATCGGGACTAGTTAAATAAAAAAATCGTGATTTGAAAGCAAAAAGTGGGACAGTTAAAAACTAATAATTTTTTACTAGACAGAAGTTATCAACGACCTCATCAACCTGCTTGTCAGTTTCGAGGAGGAATTTTTCGGCCTCCAGGACCCTCTCTGACACCCTCGCAGGGTCATCAACGATTTTTACCCTGACTTTCTTTTTTTTGCTGGTTTTCAACTTTTTTCTTCATGTAAATCTCGAAATCAGATCTCAGCGCCCTCTGGAGTGTCAAATCGAAAAACCCAGATACAGAACGCTATATTTTTTGATTCTCTATCGATATGCATACTCATCAACGACTTTTTTTCTTGGAAAATTTTTCAAGAAAGTTTTGTGAAATTAAGGTTAGTTTTTGGATTTTTCTGATAATAATATTTTCAAAATCGGGTCAAAAGAAGGTCAGATCGGGAATCTGGACATTGATTCAAAAATCGGAATTTCGCCCAAAAGTGCGCATTGGCATACCATTTTATTTAAATGCACTTACATTACGATTTCATGTCAACTGTTTCCCATTTTTCTTTTTATTATTAGAAAAAGAAGTATTTTTGTACAGTAAATATTGTATTCGTTATTTCCTAATCCTCATTTTTATTTTTACTATTATTCTATTTGCATAGGACAGATAATGTTAGAATTGTATTGAATTGAAATGGGATTGAAATAATAAAGAACATTTAATACAAATAAAAGGAAAATATAAATTTTTGTTTATAGTAAGGAAGAATTGTTATGCAAATATTGTAAGATGAAAAAAAAAATTATAGCAGATAGTGGTTATGTAACTCATTTGTTTGCTTTGTTGCTGCCATGAATGATGCAGTGGCCTAGAATATTTTAAGGGTGATTTAAAAGAATTTTATGGTTAATGAAAAATGTTTAAACAACCTTTTAAAGAATCTCCTCTGATTCGTTATGAAATTTGGTGGAATCAATCATGAAATCTTATGCTCAATTTCTTACTTGTAAATAAAATAAAAATAACAACGAAATGGCTTCAATATTTCAATTTTTATTAAAACCCACACAAAAACTTAGCTGACAGACATTTGGGAGAAAAAAAATTTTAAGGAAAATTTAACAATGGAAACGCCTGGTATTTTATCGAAAGTTTGGTTTTCCTTCTCCATCTCAATTTTGTTTTATATTTTATTTTTGGAATGAAATCAAATATTTGAACGAAATAAATTTTCTTGAGAAATCAGCATAAAATTAAAAACGTAGAATTCCATGAAAATGATCAAATCAAAGTCTAGACAGAAAACTCTGTTGCGTGGCATTTCAAATTTTTAAATTTACAACAGTGAAAATAAAAAATAGCTACATGTCGCCATTTTTAAGGAAAAATAATACTCTTTAATGTAACAAAACTGAAAGAAAAAAAAAATATCCCCACATTTCGCAAATTAATGAAAACAAATTTTTACATGGAATATTTATTCATACATTTTAACATACATTTACACAAAAAAAAAATCTCATTTAAACTGATGTCATATAACATGAATATAATTTCACTTAGTAAACCAATTTTTTGCTCTGATTATATTTATTAACATATTTATAAATGTTTCTTCATTGTACTACTTCTACAACGACGAAAAATATTCTGTTTCTTTTGTTATTGTCTGAATATATTTTACATTGACATATATTTCAATTTTTCTTGTCTGGTAATTTTATTCAACACATCTTGTCTCATCATTTCTAACCAGAAAAACCATATATTACAGCAATGTATTCAAATTTCAATTGGAATAAATTATTTTTCGTCATTTTATTCAAGAAAACTTTGTCTTTATATTAAAGTTAAAGGAAAATATTTTGTTTAAAACTTTTGCAGGAAAATTTTGTATTTGATCAAAAAACTTGAAATTGTGTGCAAAATGATAGAAAGGAAATTTTCCTTATATAAAAAGATGAGAAATTAGATTCAAGTGATTCAGAATAAAACCATGAAGAAAAATAATATCTTTATAAACCCTAATTATCTGATGGATGATTTAACTAATTTGAGAACGGATTAAGCTCATAGCAACTTTTGTCTAATTACCATCCAAATATACAATTTTACTTCTAAAAATATAAAATAATAGTAATTTTAATAATTTTTTCTTAATTATAATGTTTTTAATACATTTTTCTTCATTTACCCACTTCCCTTAAAAAGAAATAATTATTTTCAGTTATGAACGTTGTTTTACGGTTGAAGTCCCTTACATTTTCTTCATTAAATATTCAAAATGAATAACGTTTTCTTTAAATTAACAGACAGTTTATTACAAGAATGAAAGAAGGTTTAACTAACCAAGAAAAAAACGAAAAAAAATCTGTTTGTAAATTATTATTAAATGACATAAATAAAATATGGAACAAGAAACTCTGATTTAACATTCAAGAACATAACAGAAGATGTCTGTTTCTCTTTAATCGAAACATACAAGCAGAAAAAATTACAATTGTGTTGACATCATCATCGTTGTCGTCTACCAACTTGTAGAATATATCCTTTTCTTCCAATTACTTACATTATTTAATAACAAAAAAATTGTCGTTTCATTCTACATTTACATATCATTATGCAATACAATAAAATGCTACACACACACATACATGCACTGAATTTTTCTTTATATTAAAAGACGAGACTGTGATCGTCGTCATGGTTTCATATGCTTTTAGAATAATATTAATAACAGTAGTCGTAATGAAATGAATACAAAAATTTACACAGAGAGAAAGCAAAAAAAAAATGAAATGTAAATAATAATAAAAGCACAAACAATTATTTATATTTGCGATCTGAGAAGCAAAATACAATTTATTATTTATTCTGTAGTCGTAATCAGTTAAAGTACCCTTTTAAGTGTATCTCTTCAAAGTAACCAAAAAAAAAATGAAGTAGAAGAAAAATGTAATGAACTAGAATAAAAACCAAAGTAAATTTAATGAGTAGATTTAACCCATCAACAGCTGCTGGTGGATTTTTCGACCAGTATCTTTTAAGCCGAATTTCATCTAGAAGTTTTCAAAATATTTTCTTTTCAATATAACACAGATTAGGCTGCAGTCCTTCCAGAAGGCCAAGCAAGTTTGACTTAAATTCGTTTAAAATCATACTTTAGACAAATGAACAGTATCAGAAACTGTCCAAAATGGTTATTAAGAATGTTTTTTATGAAATTAACATAAAAATTTACAAGAAGAAAATAATTTTATATTTTAAAATTGAAGTTTTTTATAAAAAGTCGAAAAGTATGCCGCTTTATCTGGGATAAATAATTGAATATGTTTAAAAGTTTATTAGCAGAGATAAGATGAGAAGTCATGTAATTTTTTCCTCTTCATACCTGATTTCTGTACGTATTTCTGTAATATTATACGACACTCCCAACCGGCTCTAGTGTAAAATTTTTGTATGAAACTAAAAAATTTCATCGAATCAAAAAGTATTTATTTTTCCACAAAGAACAAATCATAGAAGAAAGTGTTGCTCTAAATTCAATATTTCTAGGAGAGGTACTTAATGGGTTAATGAGAGCAATGCTATGAAATTGTACTGAAATTCATTGATTATGATTTTTCGTTTCATGTTTTTAGTAATAATAATTATAATTTTTGCATGGCTTGATTTTGTGGTTGACATATATTTAAAATAAAAAATATTCAATTTCGTGGAAAAGAAATTCGGGTTTTCTGTGGAAATAAATATCAAACGCTCGTGTGTTGCGGGATCTTATGTTTACTTTATGAGTGTGCTTGAAATTTCTCAAAAAAATGAGGTAAGAAAAACGAATGATTTCTTATAAAACAAAGAAAGAAATAAATTCTTTGAAGTTAAATGTTGACTGTTTTTCCACAGAATTCAATTTATTTTTTTACACTTAAATAATTTTCAGGTGTGTAATATTCAATATAAAAAAATTATTGTGATGAATGTGAAATTTTCAATCAATGGCTCTAAGACTCATATTTGCAATAAATACAATATCTTGAATTTTATTTCAATCAAGATCGTGAGCAAATAAAGACATTTCGAATTTGATGTTGACCTTTAACACACACATATATCTATAGACAGCTTTACGTACGCACATGTGAATGATCTCATTTTAGCATTTCTCTAAATGTAACATGGCCTTGAAAGACTTAATTTAATTTATTCGATATTTGCATACTTTCAAAATGGGTTTTCAATTCCGAAAAAAGGCAACAGTTAAAATGTTTTGCTAAATTTGTCATTGAATATTTTTCAGTGAAATTAAACACACTCGACCTTTAGTATTTAAATAAATTACAAGTGTCTTCAGAGTAAAAAAAATCATCTTATTTTCATCACATTTAAAAAAATTTCAAACATTCTGTTTTTTCTCACTGTAAAATAAAAAGTATTCGTATGAAAATAAAATTAAAAAAGCAATGCCCCAATTAAAACATCAACAATGTGATTTTTCATATTTTTATATACGATGTTTTTAATTACTTTTTTTTTTATTCATGAAACTAAATGAGTGATATTATGATAATTTTTTATTTAAATGTCCATTTCGCTCCTATAATTTGAATTTTATATTTTTTATAATACTTTTATATTAGGTCACATCGACGTTTGTCAGCAAAAACGTCGCTACAGCCTTTTTGGGCCATCGTAGACCCATAGTTTCTTCTGAAACTTTATCTTATTTTTGGAGGCCGAGGTGCTCGCGAAATAAAAAATTAGGGTGTCCATATAAAAAAATAGGGTTGCCATACAACTTTAGGTGAAAATTCAAAAAATTTCCACGAATTTTCCGGAAAATTCGAAAAAAAAATATATTTTCAGAATCCCCTCAACCTAAGCTACAACTTTGCTGAAGACACCAAATACCTATGACGTACTTGAAAAAAAAATATTTTTTTCATACACATGAATTCTCTTATTATAATACTTTTATATTAGGTCACATCGACGTTTGTCAGCAAAAACGTCGCTACAGCCTTTCTGGGCCATCGTAGACCCATAGTTTCTTCTGAAACTTTATCTTATTTTTGGAGGCCGAGGTGCTCGCGAAATAAAAAATTAGGGTGTCCATATAAAAAAATAGGGTTGCCATACAACTTTAGGTGAAAATTCAAAAAATTTCCACGAATTTTCCGGAAAATTCGAAAAAAAAATATATTTTCAGAATCCCCTCAACCTAAGCTACAACTTTGCTGAAGACACCAAATACCTATGACGTACTTGAAAAAAAAATATTTTTTTCATACACATGAATTCTCTTATTATAATGTGAACACATCGACTTGTAATTCAGAATTTTTGTAAAAAAATTAACAATGGATAAAACTAAAAAGTAAAAAATAAAAAAAATATAAAAAAAATTTGAATGAAAAACAAAGTTCTGGACATTTCTTAGGAAGTTATTAACTTCTAAAATAAACTTTTATAAAAGGTTCATGGCTAACTAAAAAGTGAAAAACAAGAAGCTTTCAAACAAAATAAACTATTTGAGATTAAACACAAATTTGTTAAAAGTTGAATTTTGATTTCAGTCTTACTTTGCTGATAAAACACAACCACCAAAGACCTTTCAGATTTGTGAGTGCTTAGACCAAAGTTATTGTTAAAAAAATGTTTTAAGTTAATACTCAAAATTCAACTTTTAACAAATTTGTGTTTAATCTCAAATAGTTTATTTTGTTTGAAAGCTTCTTGTTTTTCACTTTTTAGTTAGCCATGAACCTTTTATAAAAGTTTATTTTAGAAGTTAATAACTTCCTAAGAAATGTCCAGAACTTTGTTTTTCATTCAAATTTTTTTTATATTTTTTTTTTTTCATTTTTACTTAAAACATTCATTGAAATATTTTTTTCCTTAATTAAATTTCATCGATTATATTTCATATAATTTGTTTTACATATTAAAAATTATTATTATTAAAATTATTAATTCCAAGTAAAAATTTGAGGAAGGTCTGTCAAACTCATTTAGTACCGAATTTTTCTTGTTTAATTTAAAATTAAAAAATTCCTAGAATTGAGATCCTTAGTAAGTTAAATCCACGTAATTAATTTATCATATTAAAACTTTGTCAGTTCAGTATTTACTTTTATTTACACCTAAATTACACATTCTTAGAAAAAAAAACATTATTTATTCACCTGTCACATGAACTTTTCCTGTCTTATCCTGTGTGCGTTTTTAATTAATGTACTCAAAATTCAAAAATGTAATTATTTATTTATTAATGTCAAAATACATTTTATTTTTCTTTTGTATTTTAATGCGTAAAGTATTTTTTTTCAGCATGTTACAACCGAAATTTTCTTAAAATCACTTTGGAAAAGTAGGGATAATCTTTTAATTATGAGAGAAGACGTAGACAATTTATCATGAAAAACATCAAAAGTTTTACGTTTTACTTTTAGAAAATGTGTTTTTTTTCTCGTTCTCTTATTTTTTTAATTACATGTTTTGAAATAAAAAAAACGGTTTTTGAATTTTGTTAAGTAATCTACTGAGAATTTGTCGTTTGATTGAATAAAGTTAAGAATTAGATGGGTTCCGTGACGTTGCGTGTAAAAGAAGAAGAGGAAAAAAATATTTAATGAATAACTTTTTATTGCTTTTAGGTAAATTTTATTACACATGAATTATTTTGAGATAATAAAATAGAAAAATTATTTTAGAGGCATGCTTTAGTGCATTTAAGGTCATCATGAAATATTGGAAATTTTTGTTTTTTATTGGACCGATAATACTTATTTTTTTGAATCTTAGAACCAAATTTGAACTCATTGGGACCACGTTGAGACAAAATCAATCTTTTCCATATATGTATTTGATAAGAGGCGGATGAAAACCCGGATATGAAACAACACAATATACAATTAAATTGATGTTCAATTATTAAATATTGATTTTTTTTGTAATGTTTTTTTCTACTATAAAAAATTATCTTAAATTTTAATGATTTCCTTGTTCGTAGGAGTAATTACACAAATATTCTACTAACAATCTTTCAAATTTCCATATTATGAACACCAATACGGCGGACATTATTATTATTAAAAGAAAAAAATGCAAGATAACGGATATCCTGAATTACTGCTCTAAATACATTCTTTTTCTTTATTTAGCGTAATGGAAACAGTCAGGTATTCCCTTTTAATAAGATTTATGTTTACTTTTCTTCATTTTTTTGTGTGTTATAAATCGCGTAAGAAAATTTAACAATAGCTTTGGGGTCTGTTTTTCACTGAACTTTTATATTTTAATTTTATTGTTATTATCATGGTGTGTGTAGTGTATGTGAGAGATTTTATGCACAGAATAAGGTTAAAAATTACATTTAACAAAGGAATTAAACGTGTAATTGTGAGCACGAGTAAATTACTGTGCCATAAATCAAATTGGTTAATGTCTTACTTTTGTTACCTCATATTTATTGCATTTTTTTGCTTCGTTCACTTCTTACGTGGAAACTCTTTGCTCTATGTTTTATTACTTTTATTATGAGTATCCTTTTATTTCACTCGTTTTATATGATTATTTTATATTTTAAGAATGCAAGAAAGTTGTTGCCAAATAAATATTAAAAATTTAAAGTGAAATAAGGTGACCTTAATTTTAAATTTGAAAAAAAAAATATTTTTTACTATTTTTAAAGATGAGCGAATTGGAATCTTAAAAGAGAAATATCATTTTTTAATAAAAATATCATCAGCTCATTTCAAATTCATATGGTCACCTTACAACAATAAAATAACCTTAAAATAACACATCAACCAAGCATATCATAATCATTAATAAAAGAAGGTACTGATTTGCATTCATACTCTGTCAAACCATTAAAAAACTGAGAGTAAAATTCAACGGTGAGTGTTTTTCCAAGAAAAAATAAGACATTTAAAAACATTAATGTGCCAACATGAAAGCTGTAATATTATAAAACAACAACAGCAAAAAAGACGCGAAAATACTTTTAAAGACCGTATAATTTGATGAAATTACAGCAATAAATCAGAAATATTTTCCCTTAAATTTATGACTTGTACATAAAATTCGTTTAATGTTTATGGTGAAAATGACGATTAAAACAAAACAAAAAAAATAATCAAGAGAGTTAAAGGATAAAAAAAAATGTTGGTTTTAGAATTTTATTGTGGTATTTGCATAATCATAATAATAATAAAAATCCGCTTTTCTACTCCCATTTTTTCTGCTATTTTGAAATTCATAATCATCATTGTGTAAAAATTCTGTTAATCTCTTTTTTCATGGCAACAACTTAAATTCATTATGAAAACCCTATTCTTTTTTTGTTTAAAGGTAGACCATCACAAAAAAAAAAATTTTAAAGGAAAACAGAAATTTTTCTTGCTAAAAACAAAATATTTTAAGTGCTCTTAACGTTACTTATCAGATCAAATTTTTTAAAATCCTTTTGTTTTGTGAATTTCCGATATTTTTTAAGTATTTCTCAAAAACACTCAAAATTCAATTCAATATGCTTAAATAGAAAATAATTTATTTTTTCTTACTCCTTGACATTTAAAATAAGATACTTCTGAGAAAAAGAAGTAAAGCTTAGGAAAAGTATCAACTAATCTTAATCAAAATGTCCTTCAAACTAGAAAGAAAAGGGTTGATGCCAATTAATTTTAACGATTTTAAATAAAAAAAGAGCAATAATACAAGCATATGGTTTTAAGGCATTCCCTTTTTTTAATAACAAAATTAATGCGAATTTTTTTTCTTTATCTTTTTATAATAATAATTTAACTCTTTCAAGAAAATCACTTTAAAGCTCTTATCTACGCCCAAACAATCATCAAGTATCTTTTCATCAAAAATGCGCAAAAAAAGTGATTTCATACCCTTTTAAGATACAAGTAAAAAAAATCTGATTATTCTTTTGTTCTTTGTCCTCGGTTTTTCTTCATTCTGCATTCTTTGTACAAAACTTTTTTTTAATGTATTTCATCATCATTTAATTTATTTCAAGTATAATTTTTTTTTGCGTGTCCACTCTCAAACCATATTTTTTGCGATGTAAAAGGTACTTTCATAAGTAAAGAGATCATCATGATGCTGGACGTCACCGTTACAGTGGGTCTTTTAACTAATTTGTGTATGAATTAAAATTGAAAATATCATCAACTTTATTTTTTTATCTATTTTTGGTTGACATACAATTGATATCCCTTAATCCATTTTCCACTTCATCCTTGCAATTATTTTTTCTTATTTTTGGGTTGTTTTTGATTCAAATTAAAATAGAAACAAGTGAAAAGGGATTTTTTTTGTTTTTTTTTATCAGTGTGTCAGTGAAAGCTTAAAAAATTAAAAATAATACGTAAATAGGATGGAATAATGACGAAAAAAGTCATTATCCTTTTATTATACTTTTTTTTTGTATTGTGAATTTACTTTGCGAAATATAATTCCAGTATCAAGTCAATTATTTATTTGTGAAGTCATGCTAAAGGCTGATTAAACCCTTTTTTTTTCAATTTAAAATGGAGAATTTTGATTTTGTTTCCTATAATTATGCTGTGAATGTTGTTTTTCAATTAAAAAAAGGTTATAATTTGTTAATGAAACCTAATTTGTTGTATAATGCAAGTTAATTTCGGATGACTGATAAGCAAATTGACACGATTTTGTATTTTATTTGAGTGTCTCTTGGAAACAGTCAAGAGTTTCATTCATATTTTGAAATGCATGAGAAGTAATTTTGTAACAATTCTATGAGTTCGGTTGAAGTGGAGATACGAAATAGCGTTTAAATGCAAAACCACTTTCTGGATTTGCATTACTGTTGAGTAAATATTTCAAAAATGTACAATAAATTTACAGTGTGAACAATTTTTTTGCTCAGGAATGGATGAAATGCATTTGGAAAACAAACAAAAGTTGTAAAAGTAATTGCATTAACACTCAACAAAGTGTAAATAAAATTCCGCTTTTATTTTGAATTCAAGAGATATAAACTTTGTTCAAAGTCTTTAAAAGAATTGTAAATAAATTTGTAAAACAGATAATGCCTCGGGATTTTGGTGTTCCTTTAGTCGAGACATAAAAATAAAATTTTGAATTGGAATGTTTTTTTTTGAACTTAAAATTCTGAAATACATGAAAGTTTTGTTTGAACTAGGGAAAATTTACCACCATTTAGCTCATTCAATGGTTAACACCATTAAATTTTAACAAACAAAAGAAAAATTTTTGTACAAAATTTTGATATAATTTGGGTAAAATAAGGAAAAAACTTTGAGAAATCGAGTGGTAAATTGATTTTTTTTGTGCTGTGGGTAGGAATTTCAAACTAAAACTTAAAATTTTTGGTGGCTTTCACACTCGAAGTAAAAAACTTTCATTAGCTTCCAGGTCACTAAATTGAATTCTGACGCTTGCTTGCCATGAGATTCGGAAGTCTGAAGTGACTCTTCCTGCGTAAGTTGTATTACTGGACTGATGCTATTGATCTGAGATTCGTTGTTATATATTCTGGCAGTAAATTCATGTTAGCTTTGTGTACCAAATTAAGCGCGTTGAAACAGATTTTTTATTTTACATCTAGAATATTTGTGTCCAACAGCATCTGATATGATTTGAATGCCAATCTCTCAATAATATTGCTTCAAATCTTGATCACAGCATAAAAATAACACGATACTTCCGTAATCGATGTGTGGCTGGATGGGGGTCTTATAGAGCAACAGTTTTGTCTCTTTATGAAGGTTTTTTTTCATTCGTGTGAGGAAGTAAACTTTTTTTGAGACTTTACTGCTGACCAGCTCAGTGTTGCTTTTATACGTCATTTTTTCATCGATGATACTTCCCCGGTCCTTAATTTCCGATACTCGTTCAATTCTGTGTCGTCCATTTCAAGTGTGAATTCATCACCAACATGTCGTGATTTGAGCTTCATGAGTTTTGTTTTGTCAATATTCGCTTTCAATTTTGACATTTTGAAGTAATGTGCTAATCCTTTCAAGTCCTCATTCACTTTTTCATGAAAGTTACATTGTGTTGTCTGCGAATAGTTTAATCTTACAATGTTTCAGAACGTTTGGCAAGTCATTATTATAAACATTGAACAGAGCACAAGACACTGGGCTCCCTGGGGCAACCCTATTCCAACGGGCACAACCCTTTTAATGTGCATCGTTAATTTAAATCTGCTCATAAATTTATTTCATGACAAAGTCCTCAGATCAGTTTAGGAGCCTGGTCTCAGATCATCCAATTTCTTCTATATGGAATTTTTAATTCATTCTGGTGATATTTTGAAATTTCACCCATAAAAATAAACATAATTTTGACAAATGAATTTTCATATCCCCTTTGTTAAATTTCATATTTATTCAACAAACAAATAAAAACCAAAATTTACTTTGAAATTAAAATATATACCGAAACCTCAACCATACATTTTCACCCATTACATTTATGTTAGTTTTTTTTTTACATACACTTAACTGAGTTTACATTTTTAAAGATATACCCATTTATTATTTGTTCATATGGCGTTTATGTGAATTTAAACGTGTGTTTTTTTTTAATGGAACATAACTCAACGAATCATGGCCTCGCAGCAAGTAATAACAATTTAATAATATTTCCTCCTCATACATGTGCTAGGGAAAAAAGGGAAACTTTAAATATTTTAAGGGAACATGGTCTTAATTTTGTGCTACCTTTTATTCAAAAAACATTTTCAACGTGTTTTATTTTCATTTTATCAAACATATATGAAAAATATTGTGTTATGACATATTTTATGAAAACCACATTCAAAATTTAGGTTGGTTTAGTTCCTTTGGTTTCAAAATTATTCACATTTCATGATAATGTTTTTTTTTTGTATACATTCAAATTTTGTTATGATGATGATATTTTATTTGAAATCCTACATGAAAATTTTGAGAAACATTTGATTAAATTTAAGAATTTTAATATTTAAAGTAATCATCATACAATTTCAAGTAAAATACGAATATTTAAATATGAAACTAATTCAATTGTGTTGCTGAAATGCATTTTGTATTTAAATTTAAAATAATAATAATAATTGTACATAAATTTAAACATAATTTCAATTAACAAGACCCATCTTCACTTAGGCACAATATAATATTTTATTAAAATATATATAAATTTAATATAAATACAATTAAATGCACAAAGAATTGAAATTTGTTTAGACATTATATTGAAAATTAGGTCAAATATGTATGTTTTTTTTTGTTAAATATAATTTTATTATATTAAATTTGTCACAATTGTGACATAATTTATGCATAAAAATTAAGAGGAATGTGACCCAATTTCAAATAAAGTTTTAATCTACTCACAAAGTTTTTTTTATTTATTTTTAGCATTTTGTTGATTATTATGATGATTTTTCTATGGCTTACCTGGAAAAGAGAAGAAAAAGAAAGGAGAAAAATTAATTTTTTGAAAATCATTTAACTTTTTTTTTGCGTATATTATAATTATTGCAACATTAATTTATTTTTTCCTTTGTTTATAATAATTTTCATTAAAATTGTTTCAAAATGCATCTACACACACACACACACACACACACACAAGTACACACACATACACACATGATACGAACCACACTTTAATTAGTTTATTATTATCATAATAGGTGTGCAGTCACCTTGTTTTTCCTATGTATTTAATTTTAAACTTAATTTATTCAGATACACACACACATAAACATTATGAGTGCACCACATGTGAAACGAAGAAAAAACTAAAAATTATGCATGTAGGTGAGAAAAATGCGCAGAAAAACATTAGCAATGCCTTATAATTATAATGAAAAAGTAACAACAATGAGAAAAGGAAATAATTACGTTGTGTGTGGATGTTTTTCAAAATAAAATTATTATTTTCTCTAAAGGGCGGAATGTTTAATTTTTAATTTGAGCTTTAATTTTTGTTTCACTATTTTTAATTTTAACAGATAAATAGAAATTTTTTAAAAAAAACATCGTCATTGAATTTTATTTATTTTGTATTTTGTTTGATAAATTTGAATAGGAAAGTAAACAACATTTTTGCTTTGTCTACAATTTTTGAAATGTATTCAAATAATTTTAATGATATTTTTTAATGTTTAGAATAAGCGCATTCATAGTTTTCAAAAAAAAATCGTATCTTCAGTCAATTTGAAGTGTCCTACTGCACTCTCAACCCAAAATCAGTCATACTTTGCATTGAAATTAAGAATCAAATGTACAGGATTCATCATATTTTTGTGAATTAAATTAAATAAGAAATCGTCCCAGCACTTAAATGAACTACAATGTGTGATAGATAAGTACTTAATTATCAGTCTGGCATACTTGGTATGGAAGAAGCCTTTTGCGCCCCTTCAACCAGGCTAGCTGTCATACCCTTCCATGAAAAAAATTATAATCCACAAAAAAGCCATGTGAAAATCATCCAAATTTGGAAAAATTTTGAAATTATGAATGAGACTAGATTATGTAAGGTTGAAGGAAGTGAAAAATAATAGATGCTCTACAAGAATCTAGAAATTGATTCTGGTGAGCTCAAGTGCCTTTTGGCTGAATGAATGAACTTTGAAGTGTTGGTGATTCTTTTAAGTCAATAGGCAGCTGGTTGAACACAGTAGGTCCTATAGAAGAGATGTCTCCCTCCTACAGAAGTTATGAACTTCGGTGCGCCTATTCTAAAATTGTGAACACACTGTATATATTGGATTGTGATGAAAAATATCATCATTGAATATCTGACGAACTAATTTAAGAATCTGCAGCTCCGATATACCTCCAAATGGATATACTTCAAACGTTGGAGTTAATGGATGAAATCCATGAACAAGCTTTAAATATTTATTCAATTCATCTATTAAAGACTACATACTTATATATAATTAGATTTAATCTTATTAACTAGAATGGATTCGAAATTTTCATTACTGATGTTGATGTCAATGTCGCTGCAATGGATGTTAAATAGACTTATGCATCTGTTCATTGGACTTTTGGCAAGGTAATTTTGTCTAAACATTTGCTGATCGAGAACTCTGGCTCTTCTGAGTCTATACTGAGGGTCACGTACCCTGTAAAAAATTTTACTGTAAATTCCACAGTCATTTTTCGGTTAATTAAACCAAAAAAACTGGTTGAATTTACCGAAAAAACTGGTAAATTCAACCAAAATATTGGTTAAATTTACCAGTCAAATTGGTTGATTTTACCTATTAAAATCTGTTCAACTTACCTAAAAAATAGGTTGAATTTACCAATAAAATTGGTTGATTTTACCGAAAATAACTGGTTAAATTTACTAATAAAAGTAGAGAAAGTGTTTTTAAATTCGTTATTTCGATCAAACTCGATAAAATATGTTGGGATTTAACATTTTAATCGATGTGATAGTATGGTATTTGAGAAAATACTAAAAAATAGTGGATTTTTACTCAATGTCGTCCGTTTGAAGTATGGATTTTTTTGGTAGTTAGGAAAATCGAAATAATAATAAGTTATTTTTTTTAAAGTTTTTTAATATTGCTTCTTAAAAAAATAAAAATTCATCGGGAAAGATACATCATGATTAGAATATTTTTTAAAGTACAGTTTGGAGTTTTTTCAAGGAAGATGAGCGAACACAGAAAATGCTTGCGATGGGAATTTTCAAAAGGAGAAATTTAAAATTCATTTTTTGTTTTTGAGTCAAAAAATCATGTTTCCGTAAGTGACTTGTTAAAAGTCAGATATCACAGGGGAAAAATAGCAAAATACAATAATTTGAGCTTATTTTACAATTTGAGTTAAAAACTCACACTTCCTTTAAGTGACGTGAAAAAAAACTAGAGAATATTTTAATGGATCTGTATGCAAACATATCAATTATTTGTAAATGTAAATTTTTTTTAAAAATTATAAAAACAAGTTTTGAATTGTCTGAATTTTTTCATATTCACTACAAAATATTTCTCTACAAAATTGTTTATATTGCCATTTATGGCCTTTTACTTTTAATATATGAATACATGAAATATATGAACTTGGTCAGTGAAATCACTGGTCATATCTGAAAAATGACCCCAAATTGAGTAATTTTCCATTGAGTAGTTTTTTGATTTCTTCGATTAAAATAAAGAAATTATTAGCAGAAATAAAACCAGAAATCGTCCAACTTTTACCTCTTCGTACAAGAATTCTGTACGTATTTCTGTGGTATTATACGACACTTTCAATCAGCTTTCCTGTAAAATTTTTGTTTGAAACTCAAAGTTTTTATCAAAACGAAAAGTGATGATTGCGCAAAGAACAAATTCTAGAAGAAAGTTTTTCTCTAAACTCAATATTTCTAAGAGAGACGGTTAATGGGTTAATATCTAAAATATTGACTTTAAACAATATCTGAAATATTCGCTACAACTTTGCTTTAGATCACTTTGAACTAAAACTTACGCAAACATGATTTTTTACTCATAAACGTAAGAACGCA
>LN483692.1:6168-78513 GCA_900002565.1 Culicoides sonorensis | reverse complement strand
CTGACCAAGTCGATATTTCATATATTAAGAGGCCATAAATGGCATTATAAACAAAATGAAATGTTTTGTAGTGAATGTTTCTGAAACAAAAGCTTGAATATGAAAAAATTCAGACAATTCAAAACTTGTTTTTACAATTTTTAAAAAAATTTCAATTTAAATAATTGATATGTTTGCATACAGATCCATTAAAATATTCTCTAGTTTTTTCTCACGTCACTTAAAGGAAGTATGAGTTTTTAACTCAACTTGTAAAATAAGCTCAAATTATTGTATTTTGCTATTTTTCCCCAGTGATATCTGAATTTTAACAAGTCACTTACGGAAACATGATTTTTTGACTCAAAAACAAAAAAAGAATTTAAAATTTTTCCTTTTGAAAATTTCCATCGCAAGCATTTTCTGTGTTCCCTCATCTTCCTTGAAAAAACTCCAAACTGTACTTTAAAAAATACTCTAATCATGAGGTATCTTTCCCGATGAATTTTTATTTTTTTAAAGAAGCAATATTTAAAAACTTTAAAAAAAATAACTTTCGATTTTCGTAACTTCCAAAAAAAGCCATACTTCAAACGGACGACATTGAATACAAATCCACTATTTTTTTTTTAGTATTTTCTCAAATACCATACTATCACATCGATTAAAATGTTAAATCCCAACATATTTTATCGAGTTTGATCGAAATAACGAATTTAAAAACACATTCTCTACTTTTATTAGTAAATTTAACCAGTTTTTTTCGGTAAAATCAACCAATTTTATTGGTAAATTCAACCTATTTTTTAGGTAAATTGAACCGATTTTTATAGGTAAAATCAACCAATTTGACTGGTAAATTTAACCAATATTTTGGTTGAATTTACCAGTTTTTTCGGTAAATTCAACCAGTTTTTTTGGTTTAATTAACCGAAAAATGACTGTGGAATTTACAGTAAAATTTTTTACAGGGTACTTTTATATAATTTGCCAAATTAGGAGATTTTATGTTAGAATGCAGTAAATCAAAGACAAGCATACAGCAAGAAGTAATTTGTCTATCTCTTAGAGTGAGCATTTGCAGAAGATTTAACCGATGCTGATAAGGTGCTAAGATAAACTGATCCGACCACCCTAGCCCTCTAAGACAAAACAGAAGAAATTGTTTTTGCACTGACTCAATGCGGTTGACAACTAGATCATAATTTGGCATCCAAATGATATTACCAAATTCAATATTGGGCAGTACCTGTGACATATAAAGCATCTTTAGAGCATCTAATTCTCCTCAGGTTTTCCGGAAGGACTTTTATGTATTCTACCTAAATCGTGAGCATATTTGAAGCTCGAAAAACACAAATTAATTTTCATGTCCAGGACTGAATTCAAACCTCCATCCCAAGATTCTTACCTATCATACTAACTACTAAACCGACTCGGTCAACCAGCTCCCTCAACCTGGACGTGTATCAAAAAGCACATTTTCTCACTAATCCTAATCTAAATACTCATTCAAAACCCTTTTTCATTGTTTACATTTTTATTTTCACATACACACCCACTTAATGTAAATAAATTTAACACTAAACGTTTCGGCAGGGGTCATTTGACCCTTTTTCAATTTTGAATGTGGAAAACTAATTTTAAGTGCACTAAAAATGGAAAAAGCTAGTAATGTAAATTCATAACTTTCTCCTAACTACAGTTTTGCATTATTACTTTTTTCCTTCCACCGAGGGAAGTGCCAAAAAAACTCACACCTACTAATTGTACCATTCAGGGTCATTTGACCCTTGAGCTCGTTTTGATGCATTTTACTTGCTCAGTTTAGCTTTTTATAGCAAATTATGTTCTGATATTTGCTAATGAATCACTAACGTATCATAAATTAAATGAACATGTGCCATTTTCATCAACATTTTCATAACTGGTTTTAGAAAATTTAAGACATATTCAAAATTCATGAAAAATACTCGGTTAAAAAAAAGTGATATTGTTTACTAATGATGTAAAAAAATGAATAAAAATATAAAACTTATGAAAATTTTACATTATATATGGCTGAATTTAGATTCATTTTATTATAATTTGACATTTTAAAAAGAAACCAAGCAAATTTAAAAAATTTTCGCGCTAAAATACACAAGGGGTCAAATGACCTATTTTGGTACAATTAGTAGTTTTCGATTAATGAAACGTTTAGTGTTAACTAACAACTTTAACATTTCCTACCAGTTTATCTCACTTATATTATTATGTCATTATCATTAGGCTTCTATTATATAAATTAAAGTTTTTTCCCAAATCATCCCAAAAATTTCATACTATTATGGTTAGGAAAATAATAATAATATACAAAGAAAACCCAAGTCGAAATGGAAACATTTTCAGTAACAAGTAATAAATTAAACTTCCTACCAACCAAAAATTTCATTTTAAATTTAACAATAAACCATTAAATGAATGCATGCAATTGCAAATGTGCAGAATGGAATGAGGTAAAGTTTTTTCTATACACAAAAAAAAAAAGAAAATTAAACCCGTTTATTATCATAGGAAATTTTTCCTAGGTATTAATTGCAATAACAAAGTTTTGGCTTTGTTCTGAAAATTATTTTTATTGGAAATATTCAAATATTACATTTTAAAGAGTAAAAAAATGAAATTGAAACTATTCAAGAGTAATAATGTATATATTGGATAGTTTAATTTAATTAAAAAATTACTTAAAATATTAAATTTTCGATAAACTTTTTTTTGTGTTTGCTCTGGAAATTGGGTTTTTATTAGGTATTGATTAGAGAAGTTTTGTAACAACACAGGAAATTGTGGAAATTAAAGTTGGTTACATAAAAAATGATTTATTTTGTTTAATTTCAAGGAATAAATGAAAAATGTTTAACGTTCAATTTATATAAATATTTTTTCTTTTTGAAATTGGCATATTGATTTAATAATAAAAATAATAAAATAAAAAATCACATAAAATGATGACTAGAGAAATGAAAAATGAAGAAGAGAAATGTTTTCTTCGCTCCGTACGGCATAATGAATATTTAGCACAATAATAAAACTTTCTTCAATTTATAAAATATTGTTTTCCTCAACACCATTCATCTTATTCCCTTTGTTTTCTCGTATAATAAATGTCTCTTATCTTATGTTATGTCTTTGTATTGCTTCTTGAATTTTTTTGTATTTCATTCAAACTCACACACACACACACACACCCTCTTAAAAAATGACACTTTTATGTTTTATTTTATTTTTTTTTTTTGAAAATTATATCACGATTCCATTTAGCACTACCTTTATCAAATTTTTTTATATTATATAATTTTTTTGCTTTCATTGTTTTGACAATTATATGAAGCAAACAAAAGACGTTAAAAGTCAAACATGGCTACGAAACATCTATGATACCTAAACGCATACACATGAAAGTATTAAAAAAGTTTTATTTGACTTGAAATTTCTTTGAAAGGAAAAAGAAATTGAAAGTATTTCGAAAGTTAAAAAAAATGACACCTGGATACAAAATTTATTGGATTATTTTGTAGAATTTAGCGTTAAACAATCAATATTGTTAGGAAAATTGTCATCAATGAAAGCAAGGACATAAATTTTTTTTTTAATAGTAGTCTCACGACATTTCACGGGTGGTATGAAAAGTAATAATATTGAATATCAAAAACAACCTTCGTTAAGCATCAATAACAGTCATATGAGAAAATGGGAGAAAAAAAGCGTTGACTAGGGTTAAGATTTTTTTTTCAAAAAGGAGAAATATTTGAATTGAAAAAAAAGTCAATGAAAATAAATTGAAATAAAAATGTAACATAACTGAAAATTTTTCAATATATATATATTTTTCAAGTCAAAACAAAATAATAAAAATTTCTTTCGAACCCTGATTAAATTTCAAATAAAAACAAAATATAAAAAAATACCTGTAAATTATCTGTCTGGTTTGTAAATTGGCATTTTGTGAAAGCGGTACGGAAATTCTTTAATTAAGTATAAATGATTAATAATGTTACACAGTCAACACTATACACAAAAAGTATCGTGGTAAACATTGTTTGTTGATGAAATTTTTCTTTAATTGTAAAAACCAGAAAAATAAAAATAAAATCCAATAAATCAACGTCAATGCAAGACAAATACAAAAAAGGGGTGATGAAGGTAGAAAATTTTGTAAGTGAATTTATTTTCAAAATCATCAAACGATTAAGGATATCACGGAATTAAAATTTTTAATCACAAAGTATTTATTTAAATAAAATATAATCGTATTAAAAAATAATGATAAAATGTCCTCTTAAAAACTTACACATTTTGTAATAGATAAGGTAGAGTCCAAGATATTTTAAATTTATTTTATGCTATGTATTTTTCTTTTTTACTAAGTCTTATTAAAATATGAGTTATTATTGTAAATTTTTTGTGATGTGTTCAAATATATAGTTTTTTAGTATTATTATTATTAAAATTAAGAAGATTTGCCATACATCATGAGAGAAACAAGACAAATTTGATGAGTTTTAAGTGTGTGTGTGTGTGTGTAAGCGTATTATAAGTACACGGTCAAATGAACATTGAAAATTTCCATTAATGCTGAGTAGTTTCATAGTCAAGTGATTGCTTAACGTAATAACACACATCTTATATTTTGGAAATCTTCTTAGCATAGTACTTCTTGAACTTATGCATATGAAAATGTGTATGAAATGAGAAATCCTAACCACTGGGTAGTTTAGAAAAGTGCATTTCGATGTTACTCTAGTTTGTTGGATGGAGGAGTATACTTAAATAAATTATAAACTGGACATTTTTGGAAAATTTGGGATTTTGGTCATTTTCAGGCTCGTGATCCTCTGGAGCTCAACTTCTGAGCCCAATCTCAAAGTTAATCAGTTAAAGTTCATTTAAGTAAACTCCTCCAGTAAACAAAAAAAATTAAGCAGTTTTTAAAGCTTTTAACCGGTTTTAAACAGTTTTTCAGGCTTTGGAGGCTCTGACGCCCAATCCATGAGCCCATTCTCATTTTAATTCATCTTTATGACCTTCTCCACCCGATCCGATGGACCATTCCGGAGTTATGGAGCTAAATTGTGACAGATTGTCAGGGTGACGGGGTGACGTCGGACAAACCGTCAGTCATAGAACATTTTTTTACGAAATAGTGCATTTTTTAACGAAATGCACTAAAAACAGTGTAAACAGCGATAAATTAACAAAATATGGACTATAAACATTGATTTAGTAAAATTTCGATTTGTACATGAGATCAATTTTCAAGGCCCACTCAAATAAATATCATCAGTCACATTAAAGCAGGAACAACGCTGAAGATCAATTCCAACTCTAAATAAAACCTCCTTCTGCCATAACCTGACATAACATGACATAAAATGAAATGAAAATCTTAATATTATTAGACAATCTTATAAGAGCATCATTTATGCTTGATGCCTTCATCTACGTTTTCATATATTCTTATATTAATATGTAATATATAACAAAGTACTTTCCATAACAAACATTGAGAATGAAAGCTAAGAGGAAATGATGAAATGAACACAAACATAGTTTTATCGCAATTTTATCAACTTATAGAATGGTCTTCTTCTTGTAAATTACATCAAACTACTGGTTACGGATGAGAAAGAAAAGTGTGAGAAAATTTGTTTTTTTTTATAAAAATTTTATATATATATTTTGTAATCATAAGAACAAGGTAAAATTAGAGACACAAAACACTGAGAAAGGCAGGAAAATGATAAAATTAATAGAAGTAATAAAAGTAAATAATCGTATTAAATTGCAAGTAAGAAAGGACAAAGGAATATTTTTGTTATTACTCTTACAAATTCTCAAGTTATTATAATTCTGTGTAAGTGTGTGTGTGTTTTTTTCATTACAAAAAGTAAATTGATACTATATTTTTATGTAAAAATAAATTTTATATTAAGATTTTAATGATCAAATTACTTTAAATTAAAATAAAATTATATAAACATTTTCATGAAATTAAATTCAAAAACGTTGTGAAAAAGAGTCTCAATTAGCTAAATTAAACATAATAAAATGGTGTATGAGATGAAATCGATACCTAAACTAATTTCATCATCTAAATGAGATCAATTGCCCTACATTATTAAATTACTTTTCAGCGCCACGCAATTTTACGGTACACGCAACCTCAAATCACAACAACAATTTGCCTAAGGGATAGTAAAGCAAATATGAAATTCGACTAGATACCGTAACATTAGATTAATTAGATTGGTTGGCAAACACACACATATACACAGACATTTCATGCTTAATTTGAATCATATATCAAATCTTCAATATTCAGAGCGTTCATTTACCGAGAAATAAAACAGCATGCCATCAAACTAGATTCCACTATTGTATCACGTCCCATTATAAAATATTATCCACCATTTCCGTTAAATAGAATTATTTTGTCTGTACAGTACACAGAACGAATAAAAACACATTCAAAATTGGCTAATGGAATGTATATATTTTAAATAATATGTTTTGCCTCTTTTCGATTAAATTACACACACATATAACGTCATTTTTGAATTTTGTATTTTATATTCATATATTATCTCGTGATCTATCTCAAATGGGTCTGTGTATGTGTGTGTGTGAGTGTGTGTTTTAGTAATTACATTCCCCGATACTATCAAATTAGGCGTCACTTTACCATTCAATATAATTAAACATCGTCCATTTTATCCATATATATTTGCCAGAACCACCGTTTATTCAATAAAATTTAAAGGTTTGATGAAAACGAGCCAGATATTGATATCAATTTTGAAATATTTCTATTTCGATGTTAGATCACTTAAAAACCTTTTAAATTTTGATTGTAATTTAAAATACAACTTAAATTTAAAGAGTTTAAAAATAAAATGCCAGGCGTTTCCATTTTTTATATATGTAATTATTTAAGCAGGAATTACACCTGATATTGACGTTCACTGAAAAAAGTGTGTTAAATTGTAATAATTTACAAATAATGATACAAAAAAAATACACATTGAATATAAATATGTTTGAACTTAATAAATATTTTTGTATTACAATTATAACGATGTTTTTGTGGTAATTTAAATGATTAAATAAATAATAGAATATTATGAAACAAATATATTGATAATTATAGTAATGAGTCAATTGATAATTATATCATAAATGTGTAAAAAAATGGGAAATTCTAACCACTGGGCGGTTTAGAAAAGTGCATTTCGGTGGGACTCGTTTCATTGAATATAATTAAGTTTTAATTTTAATACTTATACCGCCATTTTGAAAAAAACGGTCATTTTGAAAAAAACGGTCATTTTTAAAATAACGGCCATTTTTAAAATAACGGCCATTTTGAAAAACTTTCGCCATTTTGAAAATTTAAAAAAAAATATTTGAAAAAATGGGACATTTTGGGCTTTTGACCATTTTCAGGCTCAGGAGCCTAATTCTTGAGCCCAATTTCTGAGCCTAATTCTTTAGCCTAATCTTAGAGCCAATGAGTCAAAATTCATTTTAGTAAACTTTTCCACCCAACAAAACAAATTATAAATTATTTAAAATTTTAATCGTTTTTAACGGTTTTTCAGGCTTCGGAGGCTCTGGAGCCCAATTCATGAGCCCAATCTCAAAACTAATGAGTTTAAAATCATCCTTAAGACCTCCTCTGTCTAATAAAAAAAACCTGACCTCGCTCTGATGAACCATTCCGGAGTTATGGAACTAAATGTGGGTCGGAGTGTCAGAGTGTCAGAGTGACGGAGTGACGGCGGACAAACCGTCTGTAATAGTGCATTTTTTCTTAGGAAATGCACTAAAAAGCAATAATAAATTTATTTCATATTATTATGTTGACATTAATTATTTATTTGACCGTGTGTGTGTGTGTGTGTGTTTTTTTTTACTGTAAATAGTAAATAAAGGTGTGTAATTTATGAATTTACATTGGGTCGAAGTGTAATTAAATTGCATGTGACTAAATTTTAAATCCTCTTAATGAGTTTGAAATCTTCAATGAATTTGAAATGTGGTTCCAATAAAAAATTATCGGTATTGATGCTTAAAATACAGAGAAATTGGTATTTAATTACATTTTAGCTGCACGATTTTTTTTTCATTGTTGAGACTCCTTCGAATTCATTTTCAACAATAAATTTCACAATTATTATAATTCAGCACTTAATTAACCTCCTCAATCTTCATAATGACCTACATATTTCTTTAATTGCAGTAATTTAATCATTTTCACACTCACCCACTAATTGCAAAATATATCCATAAATTAAATTCCCTTTCACAGAACGAAGACTTAAATAAAAATTCTCATAAATAAAATGAAATGTAAATTTATATTTTTATTCATTGGTAGTTTTATTTTTTTTATTGGTTTCCAATCCATTTTGGGGTAATTGATTCACCGAAACAAAAGAAAAAATCCAATCATGAATTCATATTATAATTTTATTTTATTTTATTCATTTTGATCGTCATCATCATCATCATACATCGCAAACACAATTATATATTGTAAAAATGGGAAAAGTTTAGCTTTTTCGCATGCTTTTCCATAAAAGAAAATCAGTTTTGAGAAAAAAAAAATAAAGAACATAACGCTGAGAATGTTTTGTATTACTATTTTTTTTCTTTTTCTTTCACTTTTTATTATTATTTTTATTTTATAGAAAAGTATGAAAAGAAAAAAAACCCATAAAAGCCTGCTTTTGATATTTATTTAGGGCGTTCATTATTATTGTTATTGAACACAGATTTATGGCTCAATATTTCAAGCGAGTAATGTGTTTCATGTTTCTTGTGTTTTTTTTTCTTTTAATTTATTTTTATTTATACATAATAATAAAAATATGTAGAAAGTAATATAAGTTTTTACTTCGTTTTTTTTTTGTTTCATTTCTTTTTTCTCATTATTTCTGCCACCACATTATCAAAGATTATATATCGTATGAAATGATTCATAGTTAACAATAAAAAAAGTACTGCAGTGTGTTTTTTTGTATGTAATAACTGTTTAATTTGTTGAAAAATTATTTTTATTTATTGGAACGTTTTTGAGAGGTTTTCAAAGGAAATTTTCCTGACAAATATTGGATTTTTTGTTTTTATGAGTATTTTCCGATTTTCTATACTCTCAACCCAAAACCACTGGGACACCAGTGGTAATATGCTTTTCCACTGGTCTCTCACTGAAGCCCCACTGGTTTAATCCTATTAAAATTCTTTTTTATGTATATTTCATATAAATTTAGTTCATTTTTAATACAGTTAATATGTTGCAACCCTTTTTAATATTCTTATGATCAAAAAAGCGTGTGATTCAAAACGTCAAATATTTCATGCATTCAAAAAGTTGATGCACATACAAGTGAAATTATTTTTTTACAAAGCCCTTCTCAACAACATTTAACATTATTATTTTTTACTGCACAATAACGTTACACATAAAATATTTTAGTTTTTTTTTTGGCCTCATGAATTGGGCTCCAGAGCCTCCTAAGCCTGAAAACCCGTTAAAAACGGTTAAAAATTTTAAAAAAATTGATAATTTGTTTTGTTAGATGGAAAAGTTTACTAAAATGAACGTTAACTCATTAATTCTGAGATTAGGCTCAAGGATTGGGCTCAAGGATTAGGCTCTAGAGCCTGAAACAGTCAAAAGCCCAAAATGTCAGATTTTTCCAAATACTTTTCTCAAACGGTGGAAATTTTTCAAAATGGCGGTTAATTTCAAAATGGTGGCTAATTTCAAAATGGTGGTTATTTTCAAATTTTTTTTAAACCGCCATTTTGAAATTTTTTAAAAAAAGACGCATTTTTTTAAATCTTTTAAACGTTCATAATTATTAAAATTTATAATTTTTTTTTTTAAATTTATACTCAATGAAACGAGTTCGAAATGCACTTTTCTAAAACGCCCAGTGGTTAGAATTTCCCATTTTTATTAACTCTGCTAGTTTCTTTTATAAGGGATTTTAAGATGTTTGTTCAAAATCCTATAAATTCCTTTTTTCTGTATTTTTCATATAAATTTTGTTCATTTTTCATACTCTCTTGATCAAAAAAACGTGTTATTCAAAAGTTCAAATATTTTATGCATTCAAAAAGTTGATGCACTTACAAGTGAAGTTGTTTTTTTAACAAAGCCCTTCTCAACAACATTTAACATTATTATTTTTAACTGCACAATAACGTTACACATAAAATATTTATAACTGAAACTACTTATACGATGACAATAAAAACAGTCAACTAGAGCACATTATTATTTACATTTTGCTTCACTTATCAGCATTTCACTGGATACACAATCGTAATAATACATTTAAAGTGCAAGAGAGTGTTTTTTTTTAAATATATTTACTGTTATTTGTGTATTTATTTTAAATGCAAACAAATAACTACACAATAAAGTAAGATACAAAGTTTACATTTTGCTTAAATGTATTTATGATGTAAATTTTCAAAAGTGTGTTTCTGTCTCTAATTTTTTGTTTTTATCTACTTCAAGAATTACACTCAGAAGAACAAATGAATGTTGGTCTGTTGTATGGATGCTTTTTGAATAATATAATAATATTTTATGCAGTTCCCACTTTGCATAACTTGTGTATCTAAAGGCATGAAGATAAAAAATAAAAGGAAAATTGTAATGGTAAAATGAAACTGAGGAAGTGACACTGGAAATAAAATAATTGCCAATTTATTCAACATATAGTTTGATACCGTCTGGAAAATAATTTTTGCCATGGTACCAGATTGTGTTCCTCTCTCTCTTTTTATATTGTGTTTCATCTTCAGATTCCCTTCTTCTGAATAAACATGATAAAAATTGGCACAAATTGATTTTTTTCTTTCCTTTTATTATTAAAAATATTATTTTATTTTAATTTTTTTGCTTGCTTATTTATTATCTTTGAACATGTTGCCAGGACGAGGCCATATTCGTATTTATTATTTCCGTTTTATTGTTTTCGCTTTGTCACACAATGTTTTATCTTACAAGTGTACTATTTTTTTTGCACAGTTTAGGGAAATGTTCTACAGTGCAAATGCCAATTGATATATTTATTTATTTTTGCTTTAGAGTTGCAATTTTATGTAAGAGTAAACAAAATATATGTACATGAAGTGATACAAGGTGGACAAACAGTGATACAAAGAGAAAGTTTTCCCTGAAAACAGAGCAGTTTATTTTGCTTTTTATATTGAAATAAAAAAGTAACTCGAGTGATGTTATTTTACTTTATATGTATTTTAATTCTAAAAAATGTATCTGCAAAGCATCATCATAACCGTGTGAAATTCATTTAATTTTTTAACTTTGTCTTGTGTATTCTTCGAACTCACATACAAGAGTTAATTCAGTTGAATTTATGAAACAGATGCAACATTCTGCTTCATACCGGTCATTAATTTAATTTTTACTTATTTTACTCTAACTTCTTAGAAAAATGTGGGAAATGCTATTCAAAAATTCAAAATCTCTTATTTTTTTTGGAAATTATAAATTTAAATATAAATCTCAAGCTTTGACTGTGACAAAAATGTTTTTTTTTTAATTCAATTAAAATGCACTTTTTTCACAACCTCAAGCCAGCTGTTTCAACTTTGACTTGAACTTTTTCTCCAAACAATGCAACTAACATAGGTATTTTCTAGGGAAAAAGTTTACGATCACTTTGCATTAGTGTGCTCTGATGTTAAATTTTATTTTATAAATTATAAAAAAAAATATATATTTTAGATTTACACAAGAGACGTTCACTTAAAGGTTTTTCTTTAAAGGTAAATGCTCTTGATTTGTGTTCAACACAAATTTACTTTAAATTAATAGAAAATTAAAGAAAAATTGTCATTAAAAGTTAATGTTTTATTTCATTAAAAGTCTTAAAATGCTTAAGAAACCCAGAAAAAAATGAATTTGCTTTTAATTGATGTTAAATTATGTTTTTTGACTTTGTATGACTAAAGTGAAAAAAATAGCATTGAAAAGAATTAAAATTTCATAGACAGATTTAATATCAAACGGTATAAAATTATACAAATTTGAGCTAAAAACTAGAAATTCGTTAAACTTTTGCTAAAATTTAACATAAAATTTAATATTTCCAACAGCAGGTGACACAGAATGATGTGGTTTCGGTATTTGAAGTATAATAAAAAAAATTAAAGCTTAAAAAAGTTTTTCATTGATTTTTTTATTTAAATATGCAAAAATGTTAAATTTTTAAGTCTATTTAAGTCTCATTCGAATACTCAAATAACTTGATGACTTGACTTGAAATTCAAAAAATTTATGTTATGGCTCTTAGAATCTTGAAGTGAGAAAATGTGGCTAATTGTTTCATTTCAAGCCTTCTTGAAAAATATCTATCTAAAATTCTCAAATCAAATATTCAATACGTAAAACATCTTAATTGAATCTTTCAATTGTACTATAAATACAATTGTCATTTCAAATTCATCTGTTTGTTGATTTCCTTTCTCCATTTTCAATATATATGTGTGCTTATCAATCAAAACTCTTATTGTGTTATTTTAAATTTATACAACATTCATTCAATTTTCCTCAATTTTTTTGAAATTTCCTCGTTTTTCATCGATTGTTCACCTGAATTTTAGCTTTCAATATGAAAAGTTTTATTTTTATTGTATAAAAAACACAGTGCACATACTGAAAGATAGCATCTGTCAATTCATGTGGAATAACTAAGTTATTCAATTGAAAATTATCCTTTGTTTTGATAAATTTATGTATGTGTGTGTATGTTCCTTCAATCACCATTGTCTTTTTGTTCTTATAATTTTATTTGTTATCAGTAATTTAATATTATTTTGATTTATTAAAATATTCCTATTGTGCTTGTTTCTTGTCATACTGAAATGAATTTTGTATTTTATTGTCCTTGAAACTAAAATTTCCTTGTGATATGAAATTCAATTGAATTTATTTCATTTTACCTGATCTAATTTTCGCGAATAATTTTTACTCATCTTTTATTTTAATTATTTTTCCAGATTTACTTTGAAACGTTAAAGTTTAAATTGAATTTTTCTTGCTTATAATCAATTCTTGTTTCAATTAAAAATGTTAGAGGCACGATTTTCGAGTGGAGAGTACAAGAAAAAAAAAAGAAAACTTGAAAACATGGTAAAATGTGTACATTGAAGAAAAATAATAATGAATAATTAATTTAATTGAAACATCCATTGTGTTGTGACTATGAAAGCATAAAATTGTTTCAAATAGGCATGGTAACCACTTTTCTGTGGTGAATATTGAAGTGTTTTATTAGTTTTTTTCTGTTTTTCTTTCATTGAGTCGACATTGAAATGAAATAAAGTAATTTTATGAATTTGGTTCAGCGCATTTTAAATTATATAAAAAAAAATCTCTTCAAAGTATGCAATCAATATTACTGCTCATCCTAAGATTAAGAAAAGTTTAATGAAAATGACTTTTCCATGAAAATTCCGACTATTAATGTGACATACAATCTCTAGGAGAGTCACAAATCTGCGAATTCCAAAGCAATGGAATATCAGTAATATCAGTGCATACATAGAGGCGTTATATTAATTTTCAGTATTGTAGGCTAAAATAAATATCGTTGAATATCAGTAACGTTAAAAAATTCACTGAGAAATGCAATGGAAATACTTTGAATTGTGTATCACTTTTTAATTACATTATTTTTTTTTATAAAAATTTACATTCTTTCTCATTGTAACAAAAGTATTTTTCAATATAAATTTTTTCTCTCGTATTACTTGTATCAGAAGAGAATCACGAATAAAATAAAATGGAATAGAAAAAATGAATGCATATTTTAATGAGAGGTTGCATTCTTTGCATTGCATGGTACATGTTAAGAGGAATATTTACTCAGAAACTGCTGGGTTTTTATTATTTGAAAGATTTTTAATGCAATAATATTTTAAAAACTCTGATAAATTTCTGTTTGTTGTACGAAAAACAATCCTTAATTAAATGAGAAAAAAAATTAAACAATGTGTGCTTATCTTAATTGTGGTAATTTATTCACAAATCAAGCTATGCTCTACTCTTTTTTTCTATCGTTCTAATGTTTAATGGAATAATTTGCATGTTTTATTTATTTTTCTATTTTCTTGCACAAATGGCTTATATAAAGTTCTTTAATAGCCTTTTTTATTTATGTATAAAACAAGTGTTTCTCTAATTTTCCTTTTCATTATACTTTTTATCATTTCACATCCGATTCTCTGTGTCTCAGATTCTATTTTGCTATATTTTCGAGTCAGCGCATATTAAATTTAAAGAAAAATATTCCGAAAAGTATGCAATGAATTTCAAAACATAGCTCACGATTAGGAAAAATGCAAAGCAAATCGTTTTACCATGTTAGTTTAGCTTGGTTTTGAGTTTACAAGCCAAGACGACTTTTAAAGGCTTCCAAAACCTTAAAAATGTTAAATAATTTAATACTCATTGCATAATTCGTGGCGTTTTTTATTTTAAGGATTGTAATTTTCAAGTAATTTTACATTATTTTACGTTGCCTGACAAAAACAGCTACATTTTAACTCAATTAAATATAAAAGCTGAAACACAATTTAAATTATTAATTAATTTATCAAAAACAGTATTTTTGTTTACATTTTATCTTAATATGCCCTACTTTTGTTCCCCAATATAACATTATTACACAAACAAGCATAACCTTTTTGTTATGAAATAAAAACACCCTTTAACAAGACAATTAAACTAAAATACACAGCTAATTAAATGTTCTGCTTCTAAAAACGCCCATTAACTCTAATCATTATTTTATATGAATTCAATAGTTTTTTTTGTTGGTTTTGTTTTCCCTTCAATGTCACGTTTCATTACATGAAAGTAATTTTAACATAAAATTTTGATGAAAATCCAATTGACAATAATGTTAAATGATGTTAAACAAGGCATGAACGGAAAATAATGATATAAAAGTTTATTGTTTTTTCTTTTTGATATTGATTTCATTGGTTATCTTCCTTTAATCAGAAGAAACGGAACACAATTGTAAGTTAAATAAGTAGATTTTCCTGATTTTCTACTCCATTGAAATATTTGTAATATAATCCAAAATTTTAATTAGTTTTGAAATAACTCTACGTAACAATATGAATGAGGATAAAAACGGAAACTGTTAATGAACGCAATGAAGAATATAAATCAAACCATAGAAAATGTCAAAAAACAATGACGTTTCACATTCATTGGAGAACAAAACTAATTTCCGTTGATATTTTGATGAAAAGACAAAAGAAAACTATGTCCTTATTTTTGCGTGTGTTTTATATTTAGATGAACACAGTTTACATACATACATTTATGGACGTAAGCGTACATAAAATATGAAAAAACACGTGTTTCCAGAAAAAGTCCATCACATACATGATTGCATCTGAATTATAAATGAATGGAAAACAAAACTAAAAAATATTATGGAAGAAATCATTTGTTAATGTGCTGCTATCATCTTTCCAATCAATTAGATGTTATGATGAACTGAGTGATAATGATGATGATGGTGATATTGATTATTCTTATTGTTCTAGACACTGATGTGTGCTTTGAACAATATTAAGTAGGTTTATTTTAAGATGAGATAAGCAAGAGAGGACCCTGGATATATTTTTATAAATGATTGACTTTGAATTGAGAAAAAAAATAACATAAGAGCATCAATCAACAAATTTCAACAAAAAAATTTGTGGTTCATCCCACACATTGTCAGTGAATTTCCTGCACTCTCAACCCAAAACCAGTGAGGCACCAGTGGGAAAAGGTGTAAAAATACTTCAATTAAAATCCATTTGGCCGTTTAAAATGGAAATGCGTCTCCCTTATTATCGAAGTATCCCCTCATGTTCAGATTTTGCGCCAAACATTTCAAAAGCGCTCATTTGAGTATTTTACTACTCCAGTCTTTCATTTTCAAGATAACAAGTTTTTTCTTTCTCATCATTGTTATTTTTATCATTCTCATCATCACCATCATGATTGTCGTCATAATACATGTCTCAACACTCATTTATTCATCTTTCCTATGCCTCTTCACACCATGCTTGTTCATAAATTTTCATTATTTTACTTTATATTTAAAATAAATTCATATTTATACAGAAAACAGTGAGTTAAGACTTTAAAAGCATAGTAATATAGACCATTTTTTTTCTTTTTTACCACAAATTTTATCACAATATAAGACATACAAGGAATTATGTGTTACATTATCAAGCGGAATGTATTGCAATTTTTCTTTATTTTCCTATTTTTTTTGTCTTGATTGTTAGTTATATTTTTTAAAGTAAAATTACGATACTTCTTCGAATTGAGTAACATAAACTTTGTATTTTGTTTATTTAAAAACAAGATGTATGTTTATTTATCTTTGTATTTTTCTCTCTTTACTTCTTTTTGTAATTTAACTTTACTCTTTTTCATGCAGTTAAAGTTTAAAGCACATCATATGGTTGTAAGTAATTTTATCTATCATGGGGAATAAAATTGCAATTATCCTTCATCATATTTTCTTAATTGTAACCCTTGTACTTGTATCTTGTGTCATTTTTTACTCTTGTGTGTTTGCTTTTTCCATTTCAAATTGTGTTGTTGTAAAATGTGTTACAATGATAGAAATATTACACATAAAAAGAAAGGAATTTTCAACAAAGAGAGTCATTGCAACAATACCCATGTTACATGTTAAATCACGTATAATAATGGAGACGTGATACTATAAAAATTTTAAACTTACATGAGTTGTAGTGACAAAAATTGGAATTGAAATGTGTAATGGAACTGTTATGGGATTAAAAATCTTGTACTAGAGCATAAAACGAAGTTATGCCAATTTTAATTATACATCAATTGAATTACTTTGAATCATGATTTTGGAATCAGGGATGTTTTTTTCAATTCATTGTAATATGATTTTGTTTTTAATGTGATATGATCATGATAAAAGTCATGAAGGAAAAAAATACTTTTTTTTTGTGAATTGGAGCATTGGTGTGACGCTTTCACGGAAGTGGCGTTTTGCGGCCAATTGTGGAACTAATAAATACGAATTTAAATGGCGGGATGCCGAATTTTTTTAGTTCACATTTCACACAACTGGTGTATTGTCGTTTGTGTCTCACCAATGATTGGAGTAACCGTTTGGGAAATATTGCTAAGCAAGTAATGCCTCAGCTGTACTTTTCACAACAAATTGAACAGTCATCGCTGTGTGCGTCAACCTGACTTGACATGGTTCGAAGCAAAGTACAAAGTACTAGGCACAACACCACCTGAAGTGTCTTCAGATGAGGAAAAATTAACTAGGCCAGTAAGATCAGCCCTAGCCCAACTACGGTCGGGGTACTCGAAAATGATCAACAATTATCTTAGCCGCATCGACACATGCCCAAACCGTAGTGACTCGCCGCACGATGAGGCACGTTTGTTTAGCTGTACCAGCAACCCAACCCAACTGACATCCGACAACATCGTATGAGTAAGAAACTGAAAAGTTAAATTTTGAATAAGAAAACCACTCCTAAATTAAATTTTTGACCAGGCCAACACAGAATTGTATGGAGCATCATTTGCGATGAAAGCATTTTCTTTAATAACTTTTGCTTATGTTTATATTGTTAAAAAAAAATTCCACCAAAAAATACTGTAATTAAATATTCAAATTTCAACACGTGCACATAATTTTATAAGAAATATAACACAAAATTAAGCTTAATTTCTTTGGCTGAACATAAAATACCATCATGAATCATTGTTAAAGATGCATCATTTTGAATTGCCCTAATATTTTATCTCATTTATGTCTCGTAAACGTTAAAAAAGGATCAAAACTTTGTTCATATTACAATATTTCAAGGATATATCATATTTCTTTTTACTTGAATTGTTTTTGCAGTGAACCATAACCAGAAACATTCATGGTGACAATATTCAACCATATTAAATTTCTTTTTAAACAAAGAACCAGTCGTCTCCATTTAATTTGATTTTCTCTTCTTTTTTTAATTCATTTTAATAGTAAACATACTTTTACAGTAATTTATATGCTTTTAAATTTTATTTCCCAATTTTTGTCCCTTTTTCGACTGAGTTTTGAATAAAATACAACTTTAATATTGATTATATATGATGATATTATTTTCTTTCTTCTGGACAATTTTCCTTGTAAATTGGAACATTTCAAACAAACTTTATGAAAATTTTATTTTATCAATTCTTATGGGAATCATTTATGTTCTAATAATGTATGTAAAGTAATGCCATTGCATAAATTTGATATAGTCATGTCTTTTGATAACACAAACATACCATACATGAATTCAACATGGAATTACATTACATTTCACACATACACACAAAACTAGAGAGTTAAAATGACACAAATGTGTATATGTGGTAAAACTGATTTTTGCTCAAAATTACAACTTTGGTTAACATACGTTTTTTTTTTGTTATGTTCGTTCAAATTAACATTACATCTGAAAGTTATAGAAAAATGAAATTTGAGGAAAAAAAGAATCGTAAAAAAAAGATAAATATTGTCCTTTTATTATTATTGTGTGATAGGAAAAATTGTGTTCCCAAAAAAAAGGATAAAGTGTAACATTAAATTCTGCAATCAAAGGGTAATGCAGAGGGATTTTGGTTTTCGCTTCCTTTTTTTTCACCACATATCACATGGATTTATCATTCATGTTTCACACATTTCATTGTGTTTGTGTATGTTAGTGTTTGTATAACTAATGGATATAGGTTAGTGAACGATTTTCTTGTTGAAGGAGTGAATTTAAATCCCTTTTTTGATGTGAGGCTGTCTCGATTTCTTCATTTTTTTTTTCATGTCAAAGTACATTTCAATTTTTTTAAAGGCAAATTTGGCAACCTAAAATTGAAAATCTGTATCATGGTGATGTTAAGGAACAGTTTTAACATAAAAATATAGACCTTTATATATTTCTTTTAACATTATCCAAGAACATCAAAAACAAAATTATATTAAATTTAAGAAGAAGTAAGAAGCTGTAAGATCCAGCGATATTTACATAACGACATTAAATGATGACTTTCTTACTATTCATGATGGTACACACACACTTTCATTTTTATCTTATTGAAATAATTTTTTTTTTTGCTTTTGCTTCATCATTTTATATCTTGTTTTGGGTAGAGGGGTTGTGATTTTTATCGTTAATACACAAAAAAATAAATTTATTTTTTTTGTTGTTGTATTTTTTGAATTGAAATAAATGTAAGAAACGTAACCAAATACAGACAACAATTTCAAATTCATAGCGTTGATAATAAAATCCATAAAAAAAGCTCATTTGAGCTTCACAACAAAAATTGTATTACATTTTTCCCGTTACTTTGACACGAGTTGTCGATGTTTCTTACAATTTTTTTTTCATTTCATTTCATTTCTCATATACAATAACTTTGAATATAACACTCACACAAACAAAATTCAAAGGTGTTTGGGGAGAAGTTTTATATTGAGATGATGGCTTTGAATTAATTTTACTTTTTCCCAGCATCGTCTTCGTCCTTTTATTATTATTATATTTCTTCTTTTTTTTACTGTGCGTTATCATAATCAAATTGTATATTCCTCTTTTTCCTCCTTTCTCAAAAGCAAAAAAAAAATAAGAATAAATAAAATAAAACATTATTACATAAATTTTCTTATCACTCCCGCGACTAGCATTCATATTAAAAGACTTACACACACAATGTATCTACAAATAATCTGTAAGATGTTTGCATGCATGGTTCGTTTCATTTTCTCTAATGATAATTTTTTTTTTCTTGCTCTCAGATTTTTTTTAACTAGATTGTGAATATTTATTTATAATAAAAAAATAAAAAAAAAAAAATGAAATTAAAATGAGAAAAGAAGAAGAATAAAACAAAATTATTTGACGAGAGGGAAAAATGTAATCTGATTAGGAGGATAAATAAAAAAGGATTTTTTTTACTGCTGTTGTTGTTTACTGATTAAACTGAAATTGTCGTCCTATTAAAATGAAAATTGAACATTTTCTTAATTTATTCAAATAAAAAAAATTAAATTATTCATTGAATTTTCCTTTGAATTTTTATTTGGTACATCTGTTCGAAGCTGAATTACAGAGAAGAGGTTGCATTCCCCATTTTACATCATGGATTTGATCAGATTTGCAAACTTCTCACAAGAATTCGTCTGATTTTGTTCTGTACCAAGAATTTGCACCTTGAAGCAAATTGCTATCACTTTCCGAGCACTTAAGATATGAACACCATTCATCGCACAGACCGAAAATAAATGGATTTATTTTCATTGACAAGGTTTCTCTTCAACAACAAAAAAAGAATACCGTAGAGAAAACTCAAACCAAAGATTAAACTGATTAAAAACAACAAGATTGATAAATTAAGATACCACAAAGCAGCAACACTTGATGTTTGTTTTAATAAATTGATGAAAATGGGCAGCAATATACAACTTGAAAAAAAAAAATAATAAAAAGTAAATAAATAAACAGAAAACAGAAAAAAAGAACACAAACGTAATGATGATAACCTTCATGTAACAGAAGAGAACATGAAAGAGGGTATCACTCATTTAACAGAAAATACAAACAAAATTTCTATTTAGAAACCATATAAAAATCTTGTTTTATATTTTTAATCAGGGTTTCCTTTCATCAGAGGCAAAAAAAAGTAAATTGTTTACTTTTTTCATTTATTTATTCATGCTCGTTTTATATATTTTTTTTGAATTTCCACTTGTATAAGTTTTTTTTGTTCTTTATTTGATTGCCTTATTTTTTTTCATCCTTTGAATAAAATGATACACGTGATTTATTTATTTTTTTTCCTTGGTTAACATTTAATTTATTGGTAAAAGGTAAACAAAAGTGAATTGAATGTAAGCTCTTTTTATATTTAAAAAAAATAAGGTCAGCAAAAGCTGATTAGTAATTTGTTAATTTTTTAATTCCTCAATCAACTTAGGCTGTTCCAATTTTCCTTTTTGTTTTTCGTCACAGTCTGCTCAAAATTTTAAGAAGGAGGAGGGATGAGTAATGTTAATTTAATAATGGTAATAAATATTTCAAAAAAATGTCATCGTAAAAATTTTTTTCAACGGAAAAATATTTTAAATATTCATTGAAAAAAATTTTAAATATTCAGTAAAGCTGTTTTTAAAAATTGAAAAATTTAAGATCGTTAATTATTTTCAAGGTTTTCAATGGTTTTCATTATTTTATTACCCTCCCATGATTCCCTTTTCACTTTTATGAAATAAAGAAATAGGAGGAGACGGTAAAATTCTAACAGCCTTACCAGGAAAACGTTAACGTTTTGTATCAAAATATTAAAACAGGATCAGAACGGCCGTTAATTACCTTGCGCGAGACAAATAACTGGTAGTTAATTACTTTACATATCAGTCATATCTAAGGATAAATAAAGGGAATTTACTTCATTGAAAATAAGCGCCCTTTAAAAATTACGGTTAAAATTGGGACTATTGATATACTATTGATCAAAAACATAAACTTATGAGTTTCTTGGTTATTTTAATAAAACTTCTTAGTTATTCGAGTTTAATAAAACGATTTATATTTATTGACTTAAGACATATGTCTTTACTGTAAGACGGTTCACACGAAAAGAAGACAGATTCAACAATCTTAACAAATACATTAACAAATGAACAAGTATGTAACATATGATAAAGAAGAACCTAACGAAGATCGTAATTTCAATCGAACATAAGATATTCAAATATGAGTTACCAACATAAACATATACTCTGACTTAAATCAATGAAAATTAAAGACCGTGGTTTTTTGAATTTCACTAATGAGCAAAAAATTGAGACCAGTTAATCAAAGAATCATTTAAAGGGAAATTACTTGTGTGAAAATAAGCGCCCTTTTGACATTACGGTATAAGTTGGAACTATTGATTGAACTTTAAAAATATTTTGAATCAGAATCAATGTAAATTAAAGTCCATGGATTTTTAAATTTTAGACTTGAGACCAGCTAACTGAAAACTCATCAGAGAATCTTTCAAAAACATCAAGGAAAATTAAAATATAACAAACAAAAAACAAAGCTCTTAAATAATGATGAAATAATAAAATAAATTGATTTTCACACTCCTCTAACTCAAATTCAACATGATTGTTTTGTTTTTATATAATGTGATGATGATTCCAATTTTAAATCCTTATTACAGTAAATACAAAATGCAGCTTAAATATAAACGCACACACAAAATTTTATAAAGGTAATCCTCTTACTAACAATACTCAAAGTATCAAACATTTAAAAAAAAATTACAATTTGTAATATATTTGACATTGGTCTTTTCCAGTAAAAACCAAACTCAGAGCATATGATACCAGAATGGGAATTGGAAATAAATTATTTATATACATTTACAAGAATTTCGAATTGATGATTGTGGCTTCTGGCATTTATAATAAAATTTTGTATATGAATTTCAAAGCCAATTGCAAATTTGCTGGAATTAAATTTTGATATTACGATATGATAGTTAGAGGTTTGAATTCCCAATAATAAAACTGAAAATTGGACAAACCGTTGTCTGGGTGAAAAACAATTGTGAAAGCATTGAAATCATTTACATTGAAAAACTGAAATTCGAATATTTTGTAATAGTTTTTAGATAAATGCAATCAAATTAGTTCTTTATTGATATTTGCCCATTAGAAAAGAAAGTTTTATTGATTGTTTGATGCGAATTGGACAGAAAATATTAATTTTGAACTCAACTTTGACTTGAACGTTCGATTGCTATTCAAAAATATATTATAATCGTTCAAAAGTCAAAATTTTATCACAACTCATATTGAGAGATATGGAAAAAATAATTCAATTTTTGTCAATTTTATACTAATTCTTTTAAATTGAATATTCAATCAATATGGAATTATTTTCATGCTTTATTTCCTAATCAATAATAGAACAGTAACACGCTTGTCATTTTATTATTGAAATTTTGACGCAAAACAAAAATAAAAAAATGCTAAGGGCAATTTATTGATACAAAAAAATTTTGATTATTCAAAAAAAAAAATAGAATATCATATTTTTCTCCGTATTTATTCCACTAAAATAAAATGGGAAGCGAAAAAAAAAGAAATATCAAGTGCCATTGTCCGTATCAATGATTGAAGGACACTTTAATTTACATATTTTATGCGAACTCGATTTATTTTTAAAAAATAAGGGATAAAAACAAAGGAAAAAATTAATTTAACAACAGATTAAGCGATTTATTTTTTTGTTTTCATGTTTTTTTTTTTTACTTTTAAATTAAAAAAAAATATAAGGGATAAAATCTGAAAAATTTTACATTTCCGAAAGTAATTTACAAATAATAAAACTTTTCCTTTTACACTCTGCATAAAATTAAACCTCACTCATACTTTATTTCTTTCACCTTTGACCTGACTTGTCATCATCATCATCATCTTTGCTCTTCAATTCATGTTTTTTTGTGGCATTATTCAAATGTTTGTCAAGTGATAATAATGAAAAAAAATGTCATCAAAATATGTCCTTTTCAATTATTTTGATCATTATTATTATTATTATGAGAAATTCTAATATCGTTATCCAAATAAATAGAAAAGCACTTAATAAACAAGACCATTTTCAGATATTGATCAATACATATTATGGAAATCATTCAATTTATATGCGGGTTAATAACAATATTATAATGTCCGTTTCGTGACCACATTAATTGAAGTAAAAACTTGTAATGTATGCAATTTGAAAAGAAGAAAAATAAATTTTTATTTTCGGTATTGATTGTAATATTTTGACACGAACCCGCCATTGAAAATTATGGGATTTGTTATTCAAGTACTTCAATTTCAATTCATTTCATTTTCAGACCAATATAATTTATTTTTAACATGAATTCAACGATCATGTTAATGTGAGGCTTATTTTTTTTTATTCGCGGTTCAATGTACAATAAATATGATTATTATTATAAATTCTTTGCAAGTTATCAATGTGAAACCCTTTTTTATGTGTGTGTGTGTGTGTGTGTTAATGGTTAGAAAACAAAATGTTCAAACACGAAATGAAATAACAAGGTGAACAAATAAAAAATAACCGTTTCTGACACGCAATTAACTGATTATTATTAATACTGTTGTCGTCGTTGTTTAAGTATGTATATAAACAAAGTCTGTGATTGCCTAGACAATTTAAATAACTGATTGTATTTATATGATAAATTCAGTTTAATTATGGAAATTATGTTATGCAAGGAAAATGTTTATTTGGGAGGTGGTTTGAAAAGTATTGACATAGAGTTCAAGCAGAGGTTATGCCTGGTAGAAAATCACATAACACAGAAATTCATATGATCAGATTTATAGCCAATACATTCTCTGATGTCTTCAATGGAATGAAGGATGTTCAAATATGGGTCACAAAATTTTACATTGAAATCCATTCTAATGGATGATTCTTGAACTAAAATTAACTCTCATGGGTGATTCTTGAACTGAAATTCACTCTGATAGACGATTTTTAGACTAAATTTCACTCTGGTGGACGATTTTCAAACTAAAATCACTCTAATGGACGATTTTGAAACTAAATTCACTCTGATAGACGGTTCTTGAATTTAAAATTCATTTTCATGGACGATTTCGAACTATATTTTACTCTCATAGACGATTTTTAGACTAAATTTTACTCTGGTGGACGATATTTGAAGTAAATTTTACTCTGATGGACGATACTTGAACCAAAATTCATTCTGAAGGACGATTTTGGAACTAAATTCACTCTGGTGGATGAGCTATTAAAATATTCTTTCATTACATAAACCAGGTCGATTGTGGACACTCATCTTAGCTTTTGTCCTGCAAGGGCGTTCGTAAACCGATTAAGTGGCTGGTATAATTGGTAAGAAAGCTGCCACGAGGGTTTGAATCCAATCTCGTGCATGAAAATTGATTTGTCTTTTTCGAGTTCCAAATGAGCTCAAGTTTACCTTAGAATACATAAAATCCTTCTGGGATTAAGGGGGCATAGTGAAACTTGAGGGCGACTGGATCGGATTACATTAAGGCCCACGTGGTTAGATCATAGAGCGCTTACGGTGAAGCTTCGGCTGAAGCAGTATGAGCACAATAAGACCAAGGGGTCAACGGTGGAGATTCTTTATATCTGCTATCCCAAACAGACACCATCTTTAACAAACTTAATGGACATTTGAGATTGTAAATTTTCATGGCCTAAGCGAGAATCAAATTGTTAACTTTTAAATTTATAATCTATCACACTCACCACTGTACATTCCAAATGGTTAAAAAAATTAGTTCACACTCTCAACCCAAAAGCAGAGGGGCACCAATGGGAACACCTTCTTTCCCTATGATCTTTAACTGGTGCTCCAGTGGTTTTGGGTTAAGAGTGCAAAAACAAGACGTTAATGCCCCTAAAGCAAATTATAATCACTTTATACATTCCTCTAGGTTATTTAAGATCATATAAATCTGACAAAATTACTGACAAAATGCTCACACTTTCGCATGTCATTTGACATTAAAACAGAACATTCATTCATTTATTATAGCTTTAATTGGATAATTGTTTTCAGTTTATTTAAAGGGACACGTGCTCGTGGTGACAAGCCATTTAAATTTCAAAGAGAATATTCGCACTTACCTATTCAATTTGACTGGCGGCGTGGCATATGGGACACCAAGAAACACCTCAACCGGTTTCAGAAACTTGTAATTCTCCAAAGGAAGAATCATGCCCTGAAGCCTGCCATTCCTAGTCTGAACGATGCGTGTTCCCAATCTGGCATTTTTATATAAATCCATTGATGAGCCATTTGTTCTATTTACAAAAAATTGTAACACATAGTAGATTATGGATATTAATTTAATTAATATCATTTTATATTATTATTTTTTTTTAATTAAGTTTTTATATGCTATCAGTATTTTATTATACACTATTTTGTCTCTATAAACACTTTTCTCATTTCAATTAGATTCATGTTAATCATTGTTCTTTTTTTTAATATGACGATTTGACACAATCATTTACATTACTTTTACATGCTAATGTTGATGTAAACACATGTTTAACCGCATATTTAATTGATTAAACACAATAATAGTGGTTTAATAATGAGCACTAATTATTTTCCTTGAATTATAATGATTTCCAGTTGTTAACTCAATTTCCTTTGAATTAACATTATTTGGTTCAAATCAATGAATTCATGATTATTCAATTCCACAAATGACATGTCTCACATATATGGCTTAATGGATTTCAAAAAGTAATTAAATTTAATAATCAGTGGTTTTGATTATGGTTAATTTATGTTACTTTATAATGTTTCTGTTCATTAATTTGAAGTTGAATTTTGATTGGGTGTTTCGATGAATGTTGTTTCATATCTGAAAAAAATAGAGAAAAAAAAATTGTTATTTTAATTAACTGTAAATTTAAATTAACTGTCAATTTAAATTGTGAAGATTCTTAAAAAAATCCAAAACAAGGCAATTAGACTAACAGGATTTTTGGGAAAAATTTAATTAAATTTCATTAATTAAGGGATTTAGTTAAATAAGAAAATAAACCAGTAAATTCAGCCTTGACTATCCAATTTTCTTTACCTTAATCTCTCAATGAAATATAAAACTTTTACAAGTAACCAGTCACCTCCATTATCTCATTTGTTTATCATGCGTCGTTAATCAAAGTCATAAAAATAAATCTATGGTTATACGATGACACATAAATTTCCATATTTTCTTAAAAAACTCTTTTTCCTCCTTTTTTATGCGTAATTGTGTGTGTGTGTGTGTGTCTAAGTTGTAATAAAATAAAAACGTTTTACAATCAGTTCAGTCAAGTATTTTATATGCGAAATAATATAAATCAAACATCGTTATCTAATCAAATAATATATAAATGTTCGGTATAAATACATAAATATGTCGCAACATCTTCTTTACAGTTACATTTATCGTTGATTATCTTGATTACAAAATCGACCTTCCCCATTTTCGTATTTAATGGGGTAGTTCTTAAACATAAACATTTCCATTTGAAATATTTTGTTATTTACTTGATTTAAGATATTCTTACATGGAATTTTTATGTAAAAGGGGAACTATTTTTCCAAAATCATAAAATTCATCTCAAGACATAAAATTATATTTGATAAATTTATGTGAATAGTTAGAAGACAGAGCAAATTATTATGGCTGTTGTGCTGCTGGCTGTAAATAAATGAAGAATCATGTTAAAATTTGTTTAGCTTAAAAGCTAATGCTTATATTTGTATTAAATTTTGTAAGTAATAAGGAAAGATGTAATGTTTTTATTTACTCACAAGCACACACATAAAACAAAAAAGTATACCATCAATGAATTTATTTGTTAATGTTTTTAACATACAACCTTTAGATAAATATTTATATAATACAACACAAACATGGTTTGAAATTGTTAGTTTGCGCATTTACACACACACACATACACACATTATCATTTATTACACACGAATGAGTAAAAACATTTATTGACATTTATGTACAAAATAAATGAACGATGTTAAATTTATCTTTATTTCATCTTGAAATCTTATCTTCTAGGTACACTTTTTATCATCTATTCTAGGATCCTTGGAGCTAAATACAAAATTTTAAGTAGATTATAAATATTTATTGATTCATTTGAAGATTGTTATTCAGATACTTGACAAAGCAGGTTGATGTTAAATTTTGAATACAAAAACACTAATAATGGAATTTCAAGTGAATTTGTGAATTTTTTTTTCAAGAAGTCACTTGAAATGGAATTAGGTTCATAATCTTTGAAGGTAAAAGTAATCATATAAAAAATATTAAACCGAAGAGTAAATAAATGTAATCAATGGGGCTACGTATCCACTTGACCAGAATTATGCAAATAAAGAACTTGTGGGATGTTTCATTTAGAAAGGACCTCAAATGCCGAAAAAAAATGATTGTCCATGTTCAAGTACTTCATGCGAGTCAAATAAACAGGTTTTTAAGATTTCATTAAATAAAATGAGGATTTATTTACTGTGTTGAAATTTCCGACGATATTTTAAGGCGACGCTTTGGAAAAAATTCCCCTAAAAGCCATGCACGTTCATTTATATGCATCATAATTGAGTCGATTCGATGTAAATCAAAAAAGCTCTCGAGATTTTACAATTTTCTAGTAATTGCAGCAAATTCCACGAAAAAGTAAGGAAAATGAGAAGCATGAGGCACATGAACAGACAGACCAGCAGTGTCACAATTCTTTTACTTAAATTCAAACCTGTTCAAAATTCAGAGCAATATGATACCACTTTGAAATAAAATAGCCCTTATATAATTTATTTTATTCCATTACATATTTTTTTTTGCTTTCAGCTCCTTTTGCTTATATTTGAATAATAAACATAATGAAAAAGTATCAAGCATAATGACAAGGCACAAGCAAATAAGAAGCAAAAATAAAATATAAATACTGAGAAAAAGGCAAAAATTTATTCAAATGAGAACCTAAGGTAACAATATACAAGCAATAACATGTCAAGGATATCAATATATTATTTTTTTTCTTCTTCTTCTTCTTTTTCATTGAGAATCAAATAAGAGCTTGCTAATATAAAGAAAATAAGTGTATAGTTACTCACATTCACAATCTTTCAGTGACTTGGCAATTCCAAAAAATGAAAATGTGAAAGAAATATTCTCATTTTCTTCTTCAATCACATTTACTTTTATTTTTTTTTTCTCAGTTTGTATTCAATTCATCGGGTTTTTATGTAGATTGTAATAATAAATTCTGTTACTTTATATTCAATTTTTTTTTACTTGGATTATGTAATCATCTTATGAAATTTGTTCTGCTTTTCCGTTAGACATGATTTGATTTTTATTTGCTAATCTTTCAATATGATTCTGTTTTTTCCTCGAGATTTTTTTTATGATTTTCAAAAAGTTTTAATCAGTTTTTGTTGGAATTAATTTACATTTTTTTTTTTAATTAAATTCATCTCCATATCTCAGGGCCTTCCTTGGAAAAATTGAATATCAAAGGTCAATGAAAATACAAAAATTTTGATTTTAAAACACAAAAATCAAATACTTTGTTTACATGTATTTAAATTTCTATAATTGTCATAAGAAAACTTGTAAGACTTCAAAATGAAAAGAAAATATTGTTTACGTTCATGCTTAACGAGGGTGTCCCTTCAACGTTCTCAGGTCAGCTGCGAAATTTTGTTTCAACAATTAAAAGTGTTCAGGCTCCATTTTAAAATTTAAATCTTCACGTGTGACTAAAAATATTCATTTTACATTATTTATGCACATACCCAATTAGTTTTTCCTTATAAAACTGACTTGCATTGCAATTTTTCATTCACTTGCACTGTTTTCGTATTCTAGTTAAAACAACTGGCAATTTTTAATCGATTTTCAAGTAATTATTTGAAAAAATACACAAAGTGCTCTATTATTACATTTAAAATAAAATAAAAGTTATAACGAGGCTTGAAAATCAAACGAAATCCCTCACGAGTCCAAAGTCATATCAACAGTGCAACGAAAAAAAAACGAACACCTTTAAATCGACATTTCCAACGAAAATAACATCAATTCAATACCCAAAATGATTCATAATCCGAAAGAAAGTATTTACTTCTGGGCAACTGGCGAAAAATTAAGTGAAATGAACTCTGCCAATTCAATGTGGAATAATCTGTTTCGTAATAACACTCAAGTCTTAATTGGACCTCTAATGAAAAATGGCTATTATTTAGAATCGGATAACAAATTTATCGTTCCAGAATATTTGGGAGTAATAACCGGTTTACTTATCGCATTTTTCTTGAAAAGTAAACTTCAAGTGGTACAAGAATTCATTGAAAACCATAAAATTGATAAATTGAAGCAAATTAAGCTGCTGTCTTGTTTTCTTCTATGGATAATATCATTGCCATTTGTCATTGTTGCAACGTGTATCTTTTATACAAAAAAACAATATGCAGCTCATGTCTTGAAAAGTAAACACGGAAGACATTTCAAAGGTTTCCTTGAAGGACCTGATGTTGTATGGGCATGTGAACGGCGACAATCGCGAAGTGTCATTAATATCATCTCTTATTTGAATGTCCCTTGTGAACAATATGAGCCTATTAGGACCTCAGGTAAAATTTTGTATTCATTGAGACAAAGAATTGGAACGGCATTGATGGAAGGCATTCAATCACATCCAAAAATGTTCTATAAGAAGGTGAAAGAACTGGGTTATTACTTTTGGTCTGATGAGACACCATGTAAAATTGAAAAGTACATTAGACACATGGATTTTTGGAGTGAAACTAATGAATTTTTGACAGAAGATCAATTGAAAGAATATGTTACGAATAAATGCAATGTCCCACTACCTGAAGACCATTCACGGACATGGGAAATGCTTGTAAGCAAACAACCAATACTAAGAGAAGATGGAAATGGATATTACTATCCGATTCTTTTCCGTGTTCATCATTGTTTGGGCGATGGTGTTGCATTACTGAGACTTCTCTTAGAATCTATGGCTGACAAATCATACAATGTCAAGTCAATGTGGACAGCATCGAATACAGCTGAAATTAAGGAAGAAAATAATTGGATCAAATATGCCAAATTGATCATGAAATTCGTAACAGTTGAAAATCTTCAGAAACTTTATGAAATGGTTATTCAAACACTACAATTAATTTATGTCACTCCATACACATTAACGAAAATCTCATTTCAACTGTCACCTGACAAAAATATCTTACATCCCGATGAAGTGAGTGGTGAAAAGATCGTCAATTGGATTCATGAAGGAAAATTAAGCTTTCCCCTACTTGATTCAATTAAACAAATTAAGAATCGAGTTCCTGGAGCACGTTTCAGTGATGTGTTAAGTACAATTTTGGCTAAAAGCCTAAATAAATACTTTGAAAAGCGTAGTCAAACTGTTCCAGAGAACATAACCATGGTTGTTCCGGCCCGCATTGAACGAGAATCTCACACACTTTCACTTAAAAATCGATTTTCCGTTGCAATGCGACCATTGCCATTGAAATCACAAGAACACAAAAATCCAATTACAAATTTCTACCAACGGATTATGAACATGAAAGGACATTCAGATCTCCTTTGTGCATCACCTGATTATCAAGTCAATTATTGGGTAATGTCATTTGTTGCTGCACTGTTGCCTGATACACTTTTTTCTAAACTCATGGAAAGCAGTCATAGTACTTTGGCATTCAGTAATTTACCAGGACCTCAGGATAAAGTTCAAATAAACGGATATCAACTTGAGAGAATTGGATTCTTTTTGCCAAATTGTGGACGTACAACTGTCGGAATCACCATTTTGAGTTATGGTGGGCAATTGCAATTGGGAATCATGGCCGATAAGGTATGGAAATTTGAAATTTCTTCCATGAAAAGTTAATTAAAGGGATATTTTTTTAATTTAATAGAATGCAATCCCAAATACCGAAGATGCTGGTGAAATTCTCACAGAAATGGTATCCGAAGTCAAGAACATTCGTGAAATGCTTATCAAATAAGTCAAGAGTCAATTTTAATGAGAGTCAAGAATGATTTTGGTATAAAGTTTTTACATGAAAAAGAAAAGAATAATAAAAAAAATAATTTCAATCAAAAGAGTTTCCTTTTTCATTCAATTACTTGTTTCAACTCCAATTTCTTGCAAGTAATCACACATGATTAAGATTCAACTTTCAATTTTCTCTTCAGGGACATTATTTTATCCTTTTTCATGTAAATCAATCACATGACATATCATTCAAAAATATTTCCATCATTTTACTTTTTTTCAAGACCATCATCCTTTTTTTCAAATTCAAAATTCAAGAACATCCACATGCATGTCTCTTCGAATTACAATTCAAAAAAAAAATCAACATAATACAACAAAAAAAAATCTGCTTTAAACGTGACACTGCCATATTTTATTTCAAATGAAATTTTTTATTTTTCTAAATAAGTTTTTTTTTATGATGGCACAGACAAATTTATATATTTTCCCTTGAGTAGGTTTACACACACATATTTTTATTTTATTTACTGATTACACTCAATTTCATTACCATTCAAAATAAAAAAAAAATAAAAATAAAATTTAGCATATTTCGTTATGGAAAAAAAGTATGAAAGTGACAGACAACAATTTTATATATTTGAATGGGACCAAATGAAATTCATATGATAAAAATAATTCAATCCTTCATTCTCAGAAAAAATTAAAATTTATTTTTAAATTTCATTTGAAATTTCGCTATTCAATGGAAAAAATGTAAATGGAATAAATGAATTGTATAATAACTGTCACAAATTTATATTTCCAAATATATACATAAAACATATGTTTTTCTTCACCGCTGTGTTACATCGCTTATTATAAATATGTGTAATAAAATAAAGAAAAGAGTCAATAAAAAAGTTGTAAAAAAACGAAATTTCGTGCTGAATTATTTTTTGTTTGATTTCAAATAAACAAAATTCAATAGATATCGCATCTTTAAGGGATTAATGCTTATGAAAGGTTTTGGTTTTGTATTGAAAAAGTTAAAAAAAAAGAAATAAATATAAACTGATGATTTATTTCTCCTTATGCTAATTTTGAACGTTTTTGTGTCTTTGTCACATCGATTTCTAGGAATTTTTATGAAAATATTTTCATGTAGCATCATTTCACATGAATATTTTGATGAAATTGGTATCAATATTTTGAGATTTTTATGTTGTGATGATCAAATTAACTTGAAAACGTATCTTTTAAAATATTTCATTCGAATTTTATCAGATTTGTAGGAAAATACAAGATTTTTGAAACCTTAAGCATATTTTGATGGTTACAGTTCGAATTCAAATGTCGTCTCGCAAAATTGGACTGTAGAATTTCCAAAAGCACAAAATTTTCAAAATTCCGTGAATTTTAGATTGCGGTAAGGATTCAGGGATTTAAATTTCCAAAATCGCGAAATTTCGGTCATTCTACGGTTATTTCAAATTTCCGCGATTTTGGATCTTTTTGCAATTTCTGGATATTTCTTTCAATAAGGATTTTTTGAACTCACTATTAAAATATGCTTAAAATTTGAATCAAATCTAGTGTCGTAACATGATGTCACTGAGATTCCTGTTTGAAGGTGGTGCAGTACGAGAACGTGAGACTAAAAATTTTTATGATTTTGAAAAAGAAATCCAGTAGAGTCTGCAAATTTGACACATTTTTGATCAACACTGTAAACATGATTTGACATTTATGACAACCTCTGTCCTTGAATCTTGTCCATGAATACAAAACATTTCATTGCGATATGGAACTGAAAAATTGAGAGCAATAAAATTCATCAAATTATTCATAAAAAATGAAATGTAAATGTGCATTAAATATGAAAAAATCATAAAACTTTCTTTCATTGTGCAATATTTTCTCCTCTTTTTCCCAGTATTTCACTTAGTTCTGACAGAATTTTTTAACAACAATTTTCCTAAGAAATTTAAGAAGTTGAGATGTCATAAATATAGTCTTATTATCATTTTCTTGTGTTTCATTTTATTTTTTTAATATCGTACCAAGTTACAAGAAGTCCAGTAAGAGAGTTACTGGGAAGAAATGTGAGAACTAAATGTAATAATTTATATTAAAAATGTATTATGTGCTTTCTTTTGGAAGAGAAATTTAACAAAAGTGTAAGAAATGATTTCACTTACAGACTTTAAAAGGAAAAATTGCTCACCTCTTAATAAAAATTTTACACATGCTTAGTGAATTTTTGTTCTTATTTCTGTTTAAGTTTATTAAAATGAAAAAAAAAATCTTAATTTCATATCATTTTCTGAACAATTCCTGTTAATGTCATTCTTTATCACACACTTATTTCCTCAATTATTCAATCTCAGTTTAAATTACAACAAAAAGAAAGTCTTACATACCCACAAGAAAAAAATGTAATATAAAATCACTTTATAATAATAATAATAAGTTTCCAAGACGTTTTCATGCGAAAGCAAAACTTTATACAACAACATTATATTCATCGTCAACGTTTGTTTACACTTTACATGAATTTCACAGATATGCAAAAAGTTACTCTTTTATAAATACAAATATGTGTGTTAAAGAAAATAACCAAGTTTTTTTTTTACTTTTTTATTATTATTATTATTATTATTATTATTTTTTCTTTAAAAAAAAAAGAAGAAATTTATGTGATGTGTATGATAAAATCTTGGAATATGTATGTGATGAGTCTTAAAGTTATAAAAGTTTATGAAAAGTTGGTGTAATTAAACTGAACTTTGCTTCAACCATGTTGTTTTCCTTCTCTTTTTTTATTCTTACAATTTCTTCATTTTTTGTGCTATTCTTAATTATTGTTATTGTTTAAATTTTTAAGCAGTTTATAAATTCTTAAAAAGAGTAGGAAGAGAAAAATGCAAATGTATGAAAAAATCTTTTTTTATGTATCATACAATCAAAATTTAATTGTTTTATGTATAGAAAATGAAAAGAAGCATTTGATAAATTGTATGTAGTATAATTGAAATTTTAACAATCAATTCATTAAGATGTAATTAAAATGTTTGTTGAAAGCAAATTAATTTATGATTGAGAAAGTTTCCGGAAGAGTTTTTCATAATTAATTAGGATGTTGCGATTAATTAAAGTAAATGTTGAATAAAACATGATTTGACTCCCATTCAATGAATGTTTAATTTTATTCAGAGAAGAATATTCAGGAAAAAATTATGTTTAAAAAAAGTACGAGGTAATAAAAATGAAACAAAACAAGGACTGTAACAATGAACCTCACTTCATTGCATGACAAGCACACTTACTCAGAATTTCATGTAATTTTACATTTTAAATGACTTGCTTTGTTTCAGAAAGAAAATTATTCAAACTATGAAAAAACAACAAAAGAGCACTTCAACCTCCTTTTCTTGTGTATGCATCTGCACCTGATACCGGTATTTTTTGCAGTAATAATAACTGACATCACTCTATGGAAGTATATGAGGTAAAATTGAATTACATACAAGTAATATGTTAAATTGACTCGAAAATTTGATTCATGTTGAAAACGCTCTGCAAATGACCCACTAGTGCTTGGCGATAAACCGCATGCGAGGTGATTTGCGGGGCGACTACGAGGCGTTCGCGGGGTTTTTTTTGAAATATTATTTTTAACGCATTTTGTTAAACATGCCCGTATTGTGGGCGATCGTGCTGTCCGTGCGTGACGAATCACGAAAATACCACGAATCGCTAAAAAAAGTCGCGAATTGCGAAAAACCCGAAAAAAATTGTGGAGTTTTGGAAGCTTTTCCTTGAAATTTTGATGATTTCCAGTCATTTTAGTAAATTTAACAGGTTTTTCTCGTTTTCAACAACTGTAGCGCATTTTCAACTAACACATTTAAACTCACCACAAGGTAACCAAGTTAAACTTATTGCATGCCATTAAAATAAAGGGGCAAAGAAATAAAACGCGACACGACACCCAGGTGATTGCTTAAAATTCACTTTAAATTGCAGTTCATTGTTCAGATAATCCATGATAGCATTGTTATAATTTTAAAGTGAACTTCAAGCAAGTGTATGCAAGAAAGAGCTATGAATAAATATTTATGTCAAGATAAAAAAAAACAAAAGAGGAGAGCAAAAAATTGAAAGAAGTCATCGTAAAGAAGTCGATAATAATTAAAATAAAAGGAAAAAAACAAGAGCACTCGAGTATTTGTGTGACAAGGAGTTATTGTGTTACATTGCTGTGGTTGCGATAGTCATAAAATCGTATTGAAAAATAAATGCTTGCAGTTGATGATAAGAATTTTTTTGATTCCCTCACTTTTAACTGCACGTCACTAATCCTTCAAAATTTAATGCAATCAAATGAAAAAGAGACTCAATTAATTTAAGCTCCTACTTTAAAATTTTATCATTTTATATTTAAGAGTAATTCGATGATAAATTTCATGACTACACTTTATTTCACTTTTTTTTTTAAATAGTGGGTTTTAGTATTCATGTTAAAATTTATCTTAAACTATGGAGAGTAATGCGAAGAACACTTCATTTCCTTTATGCACATTTTCTAGGATTATTTTCACATCGACAGTATAATAAAGAGATTTACTCCTGTGTTCCATTTTAATATTATTTAAAAAAAAAATATAGAAAAAAAATGTATGAAGTCCAGTGTAAGGTTCACGTTAAGAAAAAATAAGAAGACAGCAAGGTACCACACGTACATGAAAGAAGTTTGTTGCTACCGTATTTTCTCAATTTATTTTTATTACGAAAACAATACACACTTAAAATAAATGAAGGAAAAAAAAATGAAGAAAAATTCACTTAATATAATAATAGCAAATAAACCGCATTTATTTCAATGAGACTCGTCGACTCTGTGTATACACTAATAGGGCATTTTTAGGTCTGATATGATGTTGCATTAAAATTAATGCTGCATTTTCCGGCACGTAATCACAACAATAGTTTTTATTATTTTTATCTCTATTTTATTTTAAGTCTTTATTTTTCTTTTTTATTTAATTCGTTAGTACACGATTTTAACTCTTACAGAAATGAAATAAAATTAAATGAAAAGAAAGGAAAGGAAAACTTATTATTTTTCTTCATTTTTTCTTGTTATTTTTTTTCATTTATTTAAGAAGGCACTAAAAAGGGATTGAATTGTGTATTGAGCAAGAGAATAACAGAACAGAAGTCATTTCATTTCAAGTTTATTATTGTTAGATTTTTGTTCTACTTTTAAGAAATATCCTTATTATTTATGTGGTTTTACTGTTAGTTGAATAAAAATATCATTAAGGAAGTAGTGTAGAAAAGGAAAATCAAGAAAATTGTTAGAATAATTTTCAAATTAAATTTGCGATGGCATTCGAGTTAATATAATGAAAGAACTTTTAATTTAGTGCTCTTCAACACACTGTTAGTGGAATACGCAATGCTTAGTCTTCCTCAATTGAAGATTTAACCATTCCAGTGGCCTGTAAACGATTTTCAGCGATCTGAGGAAATTTAAGGTTATTTCGCGATTTTGAATATTTTTGCATTTTTGCAAAATGCCGCTATTTCACTTGGTTTTGAAAATTTCTGCGTCTTTAGAAAATCTTTCGTCTTTCGTCATCTGAAAACTTTCAGCGGTTTCCACTATTTTAAAATTTCAACTATCTTGAAAAATCTGCCATTCTGGAAAATTCCGCTATTTTTAAAGTTCTGCTCATTTGGAAGCCACTCATTTTGGAATTCTCATAGACGGACGCACGGAATAGAAAAGCGCCTACAATACTCGTTTTTTATTCCAAACCGACCACAGACTTCAATTTAAAAAAAAAAAAATATCTTTGAGACCGTTTCAGTTTTTTAAAGTAAAATTCGATAATTGAATATAATTCAATTTGATAAAGTAGAAAATCGAAATGCCATACATTTTTCCTCATATTTTCATTTCCGTCAATCCCTTATATCATTAAAAACATACGATTTTTTCCCCATATAACTTGAAAAAATATTCAAAATTGAAAACTGAAAAAAAAAGTTTTAAACATTCCTGCCACGTACGTTACGTTATTTACCTGGTTATAAATTAGATGGAATTATTTGTGTAACTTATTACTTTTTTTTTGAACATTTCCTTTTGGCTCATTTTATTTTATTTTATTTTTAAAGACTCATATATTCACTTCAGAAAATGAAAGGTGTGTGCTTGAATGAACAGAAGAATTTTTTTTCAGGGAAATTATTAAACGTGTGTAAAATTACAGAGTTATTTCATATAAGAATGTGTGTGTGAGTGGGTGTGTGTGAGTCTTTTTTCACAAAGAATAAGAAAGGTCTATCATCCTTTTCTTTAAATATAAAAAGGAAAGGAATTTTTATTTCATTTCTTTGAAAGAAGTTTTTCTTTATGCACGACATGCGAATACAGGAGAAAATTAATTTTGTGTCAGAAAAATCGACAAAATATGAGCTAGGAATTTTAAAAGAGTTTGATTAAATGAATTTGGCACTTTTTTTGATATGAAATGAAATTGGAAAATTTACCCATACAATGAACTTTTAACATAACTTTTTACCCCTTCAATGATTGAAATCTATTTTCATAGTTGCTCAAGGACATATATTTTTTAATAAAAGTGTATGAAAGATCAAAATCTTTAAATATTTACTCAATTATAAATGAAAATTTCTTTTCCAACATATTGAAATTATTTTTTCCTCTCAATTTTCTTTTAATTCAAGGAAACAGAAGTTTTCTCAAATAATAATCACATTTCATTTTAAAAAAATTACTTTTACCAGTAATAACATTATCAGGCTCATGCATGAACAGACATATTAAAAAACAATACCTTTTTCTGTTCATTGCATCCCCTTAGCAATCTTTATATGCAATGAAATCTCATTAAACCGGATACTACACTTAAAAAAATATTCTTTGAATTTTGATGCCAGATATTCAAAAGTTATGCAGTTGTTTTTTTTATTATTATTTTTCTTTTATTCCACTTAAATATAATCATATTTTTTTTTGAAGTATTTTCTCATTTCATCTTATTATTACTCTGTTTTATTATTTTTTTTTGTTCGCTCGTATTTTTGAATATATTTTTTCCTGCATGATCACATTATTATGAGTGCAGTTGAATTTTTCAAGGAAAACCAGAAGTTTTGAAAGAATTTTTCAATTTTATGCATATTTCTTAGTATTGAATTTTAATGCAAAAATATCATTGAAGGTAAAAATAAAGCAAAACCATTGATGCAATGAAAGAATTTTATATTAAATTGATAGGTGTTTGTTCTCAGTCATGGAAGAGTTGCAGGAAAAATATAATAAAGTAATATGATTTTATGAGTAAAATTGTGTTGATTTTAACTGTAATATGAAAATTTTTATGAGATTTTCTTGGAAAATTTATCGTTAGTTGATTGATTCTTATGTGAAGTAACATTTTTTTTTGATTTTAGTGTTCCATGATAAAACTTTTCATTTCTCACATTTAATTTTATTTTGGTATTTCATGGAAATTTTTAAAATCAGATGAGTAAATTATTTTTTGATATAATTTGATTTGTCACGCAAAAGGAAGTGATTTTAACTGATTTACTTGCAATATTTCATAAAATACGTTTTTACAGCATGAAAATTTCAATGTTAGTATGTTAAGATAACTGACAAACCAAATTTTGATGATGGCTTAAAAGAATGATTTTTATATCACCTTACAGAAAAAATACAAAAAGATGATGATGATGAAAAGAAGGTAATTCATTTTTGTCATATTTACAACTTCCAAAATGGATATTACTAGTGATGTTTATTTTTACATTGAAAATAATTTTACACTAACACACGTGTTTTAAAGAGGTTTTTGCTTTTTACATATCAAGCAGAGATAGATGGATAAGTTGTCGGAAACTTCAATGATAGGAAATAACATAATAAACGTGATCAACATCCTACTCATGTCTCACATGATAACACATTTTTTTACTTACTCTTTGTATGTATATCATTATTAATATTATATCACATCAACATCAGATGCGTATAAAAATTTTCTTATGTAATCGTAATGGGCCAAGGCATCACTCTCTTTCACTTTTGTTGTTGTTTTTTTGTGTGTTTTTTTCATTTAAAGCTAGTGTGCGTGTGTGTAACACTTTTAAAATGTGAATACATGTTCTTACCCATTTATATGGCTTATTTACGTGTCAAAGTGCTGTATGTATTTGAATTTTGTCACTTAAAAAAGCAAAACATTTTTGTTGAAAATAAATTTGTGCTAAAAGATAAGAAAATACTCGTATAAACTTTGATGATCAAATTAATTTTAATCACAGACACACACACACACACACACAAACACATATGAACATTTTCTAAATGGATTTTTTTTCTCTGTGCTTACTCAAGTTAATGTAAATACTAAAATGTTCTTGTTGTGTATTGAAATGAGGAATAAAATGAGATACAAAGAAGTTTCCACAGTACACAACAAAAAAAAAACACATTAATTTTAAAGTGAAAAATGGAAATTTTCTGTCTTATATGCTTAACTTAAATTTTTGTTGTAAGGGTAATGGTTGTTTTTGTTTTTTTTTCTTTTTTTTATGTGTACAAGAGACGGAGGCTGATGTTCGTGTGATAAAGTATTTAAAAAGTTTGAATGTGAGTAAAATTTGATTTGAATGTGTTTTAAATGGAAAAACTTTCTTTTGATATCTTTTATCAACACAAAAAAATGGAATAACATGAAATAACAAAACACGAGTTGTGTTGTAAAGTGAGGGTAATGCTTTTTTAACAAGAATCGCTTTATAATTATTTGAATGAATCCTTGAAATACTTTGAAACTTTAAGACAAGATTTGAGTAAGGGTGATATTTATTAAGCATGTCATTTTATGATAAACATAAAAAATTACATTCAGTTTAAAATAAAACTTTTTATTTAAATATCAATTGACGTCATTTTATAAAGTGAATAAAATAAATAAAAAAAGTACTTGAAGACCATAATCCATTAATATAAGTAATAACACGTACAATGCAATGATCCGTGTCGATTTGTCTGGTTTCATTACACTTTTAATCTGATTATTAGATATATCATAATTTTATTGGATAAAATTAGCTTTTTATTTATCGTCACTATGGGCAAAAAAAAGAGAAAGTCCAAAGCTAAAATAAAACAAAATTGTGATTGTAAAGTTTTCGATAGTCACAAACTTAAATTCTTACTTAAAACAAAGATTGGTGGATCGCTTCATGTTTATATAAGAGTTTTGCATTTTTTTCAGAATTTTTTCTTAGTTAAACAACTTCAAGGTCAAAATTTCTTAATAAAACATTTTCAAACGACATTTTACCATTTCCGATAATATTGGTCTAAGAACCATCGATTTCAAGCTAAAATCTATGTCATGGTTTCTCGCTTCATATCAGCATTAGAAGAAAATTCAATAAAAAATTCTCAAGTCAATCGAAATTTTCCTACTTATTTAAAATAAATTCCCAAACTTCACACTCATGACAAATATTTGCAATGAACAAAACAGTATAACTTTCATCATCATAATCAAAAGATTTGTTTACTGAAATTTATCACATTGAAGATAACTTTTTATGACTCTTTTATCCCAAGAGTGTAAAAATATCAGACAAGGCGTCTCCACTTGACTACTTAACTTCATATTATTCTGCCAAAAAAAAAGGAGAGAGAATGAGTGAACAATAAAAACACAAAACGAATGAATTTGTCATCTATATATTAATCGTCGTACAGGTCAGAGTTTGTCCCTCGAGCAATTTGATTATTGGTCTTTCTAGTTCTTGTTCTTCTTATTTCTTTTTCTGGCACTCACATAAAAAAAAGAATGTATTCACATAATTTTATTATTTTATTTCATTTCATTTCATTTCATTTTCATTCAATACCTTATAAATAAAAGAAAATACAGAAAAAAAGTGTATGAATTGTATGTATGACAAGCAATTTATTATACTTTTACACATTATATATGAAATTTTTATTTACGTTTTTTTTATTATTATATGAATATAAACTCACACATAAAGTTAATGCTAAATATAGCGACCAAAAAAATATTATTTCTTTTTTTATTATATTTTTATTATATCTAGGACACGATGATCATCGCTCTCTCTCTCATCCTAAGCGAAATATTATTGTCCTTGTAATTTTTATGATACACACACCGTATTTTTCTCATCAGTCATTTTATTATTATTATGATGTAAGTTATATTTTCTATGTGTATTGTATTTGAAATTGAGCTTGGGCTTATTAAGGTTGTCAGCATTATGCCAACAACAACAAAAAAAAAAGAAAAAAAAAGTTTTGTGCAGTAAAAATCGAACGAATAATAAAATGGGAATAAAGATGATTATTAAGCAAGATAGGCAAAAAGCTCTTGTTATCTAATGTAATAATACATTTAGATGAAATTACATAAGAGATGAATGTGAAATTTTGATTAAAGTCATTATTTTTTCATATTTTTTATGTAACAATGGATTTATTGATAAAAATCTACCAATTATTATAGAGAGAGAGCGAGACAGATGTCAAATGGAAAATACTTTAAGACTCTAAAGTCATCGTATGATAAAAATTGATCTGACATCGGACAAAGTGAAGGTCATATTAAATTAGGAAGTAAGAAAAACTCTTCTTGGACATTATCAGGAACCATTGAAAGCTTTTTTTGAGTATGGTAACTTCTCAAAATCATATCATATGGCAATATTCGATTTAAACCCCATTTTACCAGATATTCAGATTTATTTTACTGCATAAAAAAAACATGGTTGATATTAAAATTATTTCCTTGTCATCCCATATGGTAAAATTTTTCAATACATTTCATAATCTAGGCTTATTCATTTAATCGCTTTGTAAAATTTTCTTTTATATATTATTTGTTTTTTTCCTTTCCACATCTCTCAAAATAACTCATTCGGTTTCTTTCAATTCAAATCAATTTCAAATAGAAAAAAAATCATTAAAATTTTGTTTCATTTTACAAAAAAATAAGAAATAAATAAATACAAAAGGATAATATATTCCTTTAAATTCATAGAAACTCAAACAATGCAAATTCACAACAAAAAAAATACAATGAAAATACTTTTCCTCACAATAGAGTTACATAAAAAATAGGGATTTGTTCATTCACACAAAAAATCACTTCCCGTTCCTCCTCTTTGACGCCATACCTCATGGAATTTTTTTTTCTAATATTTTTTTCTATATTTATTTCTTCACTCAAAGAAAAAAAATGAAGAGCAATATTTGAATTTTATTCCTCAATTTTTTTTGTCTCGATTATTTTATTTTTTTCATGAATATCATTGGAAATGAGATGATCCGTGTGTAATTTTATTTTCATTTATTGTTTACTGAAGTGAGACAATTTTAGCACTTTAATATGATGAATTCTTTTCATATTTTTTATTAATATTTTCATATTTTTTTTTTCGATTCAGTGATTACAAGTCAAAGTGTTTTTATTCATTTCAAGTCATTTTACTGAAGTAGTTTATTACAAATGTTAAGTGTATTTAAAATGAGAGGGAAACTTTTTACACTTTTATGTGGAAATTTCATTTATTCGTTTGGTTGCATTTCAAAAGATTAACGAAATAGAGTAACTTGAAATTTGTAAAAAGTTTGTACGAAAAAAAAAATTTAACTAATTTAAACATTTTTGAGTAATTTCATAAATTTAAGGCAAAAGTGATCTGAAGCAAAGTTGTAGAGAATATTTCTACCTTTTCGATGTGAAAGTCTATAAAAATCGATTCCCATTGAAATTCCCTTTTCTAAAACGTCTAATGGTATGAATTTCCACTTTTTTTATGAAAATGTGGAATTTCCTCGCTTTTTTAAATAAACTTTTTTTAAAAGTAGAAAAAAATATCGTGGGAAATTAACTCATTACATTAAACATACAAACTCTCACACACATAACCTAATATGCACATGCACAATGCATTTGTTCCGACTCATTATTATAATTTATTGTTATTTTGCAGTTCAGCAACATCACATCAGGATCTACGAGTTATTAACGTTCATTATGAATAATGAGTGAGTAGTTTTAGTTGTTATTTAATTTTAAACATAAAAGTTCATATATAAAAAAAAATTAAATTAATAATGAGCTAAAATCATTTAATATTATTTTTCAGTGTATATGGTTTGTAAAATTGGTTGTTTTAATGTTAAAATGGTTTGAGGTGTAATTTAAACATAATTTATTTTTTGTTTGTTTGTAAAATTTATCATGATTTTGTTTTTTAGTGCATTTTGTAAAAACATGCATTTTTACAGACGGTTTGCCCGCCGTCACGTTGTCCCTCTGTCCCATATTTAGCTCCTTAACTCCAAAATGGTCCACCAGAACGAGGTCGGTTGTAAGATTGGGCTCAGAGTTTGGGCTTCAGAGCATCCAAAGCCTTAAAACCGTTAAAAAACAGTTAAAATTTTTTAAAAAATGCTGACTCGTTTTGTTGGATGGAGGAGCTTATCAAAATAAACTTTAACTCGTTAGGATTGAGATTGGGCTCAGGAATTGAGCTCCAGAGCCTGAAAACGCCAAAAATCTCAAATTTTCCCAAAATGTTTGATTTTAAAAATTTTAAAATGGTACATTTTTTTGAAAACTTTTCAAAATGCCGGGTTTTTAAAAATTGTGGTTGTTTCAAAAAAATTAATATGGCGAACTTTTCAAAAAATGTTTTAATTTTCAAATTTGCGAATTTTTTTAATTCTCCTTTGCATATTTTTAACATTCATTTGTATTTAAGATTTAATTTTAATTTTATTCAATGAACGGGTCCCATCGAAATGCACTTTTCTAAACCGCCCAGTGGTTAGTATTTCTCATTTCATTTTTTTCTTATTCCATAATTTAATAATAAGTCCTGATTTTTTACCTTTCAAAAAGGGCATTTTGTGAATAATTTACGAGGAACACACTCGTTCAGGCGTTATCATTATTTTTTCATCATCGTTCATTAATTACATGAAAAAAAATGAGAGAGAAAAAAAAATCTGAACCATATTTCATACATCAACATGAGATAATTATTGATTAACTTTCACATATTAAAAGAGTCAACGTTTTATGTATTTATATTATGTTAATTTATGGATTTGTATCAAACTCAGCAAAATTCTTTTTTCATTTTTTCTTCTTTTATCATTCCTGGTTTTGATTATCTTGGTGTGTTTTTTTCTGCTGTGCATCATCAATATTAACTTTTAGTTATTTATACAAAAAGTCGTTAACACGTGTAAAATGGGAAGTATATCGAGAGTAAAGATATTAATAATGTCGATAAAAGACATCAGAGGAACGAGAAGTAATTAGATAAAGTTTTTTTCTCTCTCTTCATAAACTTATTAAGGTCATAGAAAGTATCGATAAAAGAACATTAGATAAAGAAAAGGAAAAAAATGACATCAATGGTGCTTATGAAACACACGTTACAGCTTTATATTTTATCATAGATTTAAGCTGTAAGCATAATTAAGATAGATTTTTTTTTTCATTTCAATGAAAGTCATTAAATAAAAAAAGGACGATAAAACATTAAAATGAATGAAAAAAAGAATGAAAGTGTTTTTGTTTGATTATGAAAATAAAGGGGATTAAAGAGGATGAATATGAAATTTTAGTTTAATTAATTTACTTGCCTTTATTGTAATTCATTGTCCTTGGTGGATGTGGTTTCAAATCTGTAAAAAAAAATCATAAAAAATAATTAATATGAGAAAAGGAGAAAATAAAGTTTTACTCGTAAAACTAAATAATTAACATTCATAAATCCTTTTTTCCATCATCATTTCATCACATGTAGCGCATGTAGCGAATAATAAAAAAAAACTAATTTGGTAAATTTTCATTTTAAGCAAAACAAGGACCTTATTGTGATGACATGTCCTTGATATGAATATTTTTCATATGCATGGGTATCCTTTTGATGAATTTTAAATTTAAAAGACAAAAAAAATCGTTGATAAGGTTAGAAAATGTCATTCACAGTGAAGGAAAAGAAAATTAAAAATTCATATACTGGAATTTTATTCCTCAAATGAGCGGAAAAAACTTATTACGAAGTTACCAAAAAAAAACTCACTTTATAATATTTTAAATTTACTTAAATTTTGCAATCTTATTTTCATGATACTTTTAATACTTGGATTGAAAATTGCCATTAAGTTTTCATCGCTCATTCGCAATAACTAACAAATTGTCCTTTTCCGTCATAATCATAATAATAACATTTTTTTTGCTTAATTACCTTGCTCACAAAGAAATCATAGAAAAATACATTTTTTTTGCATGTAATCCGCTTCAAAAAAAATTTTTCAAACAGATTTGATATCGTCCCATTTCTGTATAACTTTTAAAAATTTTATGCAAGGAAAAAACATGAAAACTAAAAAAGGGGGATAAAACAAGACAAAATATTAATCACAATGGCGTATTCACATTGAAAATTATTATTAAAGACATAATTATTCACAGAGAAAACGAGAAAGAGAAAAAAAGTATTATATTTATTCATTTCTTAAGAACAAAAACAAAAATCCTTGACTTGAATAAAAAAAGTTTTACATTTTTCTATATTTTCAACATTTTTTTCATTATTCTATTAAATATTGTGTTTTGCTAGAGGCTAAGCTGAAAATAAATATATACATTGGTATATGAACTGAATTATGTTGACAGCTTCTCTTCAATTTCATTTTATCAATATTTAATGAATTTTATTGAATGAATTCAATATGTACACAAGAGGAAAAAAAATATCATGATACTGTGTGCAAACAAAAAAAAAGAAAGAGGAAAAAATAAAAATACATAAGTAAACATAATATAAAATAATAATAATGAAAAAATAGAAAAGTAGATCAATAATTAATGAAATATTCTCATCTCATCAGCTATTCAATGTTATTATGAGTGCTAAGCGTGGCATTTTGTCGTCAAATTTTGATTAAAATTATTCAATTTCGTCATTAAGGGTGTGGTTAATTTTAGTGACATAATGGTTGAAAAATGGATTGATGGATAATTTGCCACGAGTAAAACCATGCAATTTGGTGTAAGAGGCCAGCTGGGACCAAAGGATTACATGATTAAAATATTGTTATTATTAAAAAAGGCGTCTTTTGCTTTACTTTGAGTCGAATTTTAAAAAAATGTGGCCTTGGCTTCACGAATTTCATCCGATGCCTTGTAACACTGTTAAAATTTATCGGAAAATGGTCAGACAAATGAAACAAAAGAAGTCTTTCATAGAAGACAGAGAAGAACTTACACAGGCATTGATGTTTGGTCTTATGACAATTACAAGAGTTTCAATGCAACTAAAACTAAGTTCATGATTTTTAAGAAATCATCGCAAGTTCATCATCAACAAATCAATTTGACAGGAAAAGGAACACTAATCGAAAAAGTGTTTGAAGCCAAATATCTAGGGCTGATGATTAATGATCAGCTTAGTTGCAAGTCACACATTAATCACCTGAAAAAAAAACTGAGTCCTTTTATATTCCTTCTCAAGAGAACAAGATACGCACTTCCTTTGTCAACTAAACTTCTACTCTACTACTCAATTTGTTTAAGACATTTCGTTTTCCTTGGACCATTTTCCGATTTTCCTGACCATTTTCCAATAATTTATTTTGATCTTCTGTAATTAAAGCTACCAGATTATTTCCACACTTGATAATATTAAAGATGAATCACATGCTTGATTTCAATCTCATGCTTGCATTAATGAAATTTCATTCAAAATAAAAATAATCGGAAAACTTTAATTTCCCCTTCCTCGTAAAATAATGTGTTATGGAATATAATCAGTTATAATTTAATTATTTTTCTTTCAACTCATCTCACTACACTACTTAGCTGATAAGTGTAGTAGACAGACAAAAATTATTATTTATAGAATGAAATATGATGCCATTATTTGAACAAAACACAGCAAAATAAGATAACAAACAAGAAAAATGATTTAATTATGAACGTCTTCTCTTGCCATATTTTTATTACTTCATAAGATAAATACTCTGAGACAAACACACACACACACATTTCAAGCTCTTTATCAGTTTGTTTTCATTTCCCTTTTTTTATTACCCATGAAGTGCTCTTATTTGATATCAACAACCCCTTGTCACTATTAATTAATGATATTAATTATTTGTGTTGAGATTGCCAAAGGCATTTTTTTTCATTTTTATCAATGTGATGGATATTTTGTGTTTCCTATCAATAAAAATGATATGACATCGGAACAAAAACAAAACAAATGAAATTAATATCCTTTGATGTATTTTTTTCTGCCGCATAAATATAATTTACCATTAAATTATATTTGAAATTTTCACATGTTGATCAATTTCTATTTGGGGTTATCGCGAATTTATCGAAACACTAAATACATTTTGAGGTCGACCTGTTGTGAAATTGAGGGAGAGAATTTCATTGTGGGTAAAAACAGAAAATTAAAGTTCAAATCAACTGGAACATTGTATTTCATTTCATTCAAACAAAATTTCTGATCCATTACAATTAAAATGAGAAAACGTAATAAAATAATATAAAAAACAAAATACATATCGAATTTCAGTACGTTCAATTTTGGTTTTTTGCTTTTGTTTTGTGTTTTAGTTGAATAGGAAAAAAAATACCAAAACAAAAGTACCAACATGCACATTATTATTCGACATGCAAGCCAAACAATCGATAAAAGATAATTCAAATTCTAGTTGTGTTCACCCCAAACTTTTGTTTGTTAACATTTTGATTATTTTACTGACTGTGTATACTGGCATAACGTTCATGCACGAAAACCCAACAAGCATGATTTGTTTGGTCTGTTTTTTGGTCCATATTCGTACGTTTAATGAAAAATTATGCTGGTAAAGATACTTTTTTTTGTTAGGTCTACTTTTTTTTCTTTTGTATTAGTAACACTAACACATTTTATGGGGTGTGTGCTTGTGATAATAAAGAGAAAAATTGGAAAATATTGCTGTTGGCAATGAATTTTTTGTTTTTTTTTTAATATAATCTTTGAACACATGATACAAAAAAACACGAATGGAGAATTTCCAGGTCAGTCAACTGTCTGTTGTTCATAGAGATCATTTATTACAATTTTTTGTTTCATTTCATTTGAATTTGATTCAATTAAATAGAAAAGAAAATTAGAATATTTTTTTTTCATTTAAAGATAGAAAGGAAGCATGAAATCAATTCAAGCCTCGCCTCGTTAAAAGTCATGTCATATTCAATTTAGTTCATTCCTTATGACATTTTTCACATTAATGTGTGTCAAATACTTAAAAATTTATTTATATTCATTGAATTTTCATTCCTAGAATTTATTATCAAATACGTTACACACACACACACACATAGATACGTGGAAAAAGGGCACCGTTTTATTGATCTCGTTTTATAAATAAATTTATGTTTGTATTTGAATGCAAGAATGGCATTTATTGTTTTATATTTTTTTTTTAAGTACAACTATATCGGAAATACGTATGAAAATGTGAATGAATGGTACTTTGAAATATAACAAAGCAAACATAAGTGATACATATAAACAAGAACCGTCGCATAAATATTCACGTAAAAATAAACGTTTATAAGAGTTATTTCATGTTTGAATATCATTTAAAACAAAAAATTGTTATTATATTTTATTTAGATTTCAAGTTATTTGAATTGTGTATGTTTTGTGTTAAAAAAAAATACATAGAGAAATGGTAAAATATTGTCATATGCAAGCAGATTATGGCATTAAGCCAATCATTGGAAAATGTTTGAATGAAATGAATGAATGTTGCTTGTTTAAAATGAAAATAAAATAAGAGAAACAAGCAATTTTAGCTTGTTTTTATCTGGAATATAATGTGCGTGTGTCTGTGTGTGTGTGGTACCAGCAGGTAATTTCTGTTAGATTCTTGAAGCAGAAAAAGAAACAATTTTTGTGTTTTGAATGTGAACATGTTTGGAAAACAATTTTAATTGTTCACTCAAAAACAAAAGCAAACCGAAACAATTGTATTTAAATAATAATAAAATGTGTGTCAATGGAGTTTAGATTTAAAGGGATTAATGTTAAAAGGAATCACATTTAACATTAAACTTACAGATTGAAGCAGACCTATTGATGGCTTCCCATGGACAGCAACTGGTTGGAAGTGTTCAAAAAAAATAAAATTCGGAATTTTCGGATTCGTTTAAAATAGTGGGTCATTAAAAATGAGCAGGGTCCCTAAAAAATAAAGGGGCCCTTAAAATAAGAGAGAGGTCTCTAAAAAAATTGCTTAAAATGAGGCGATTGTTGATAATGAGAGAGGTCGCGAAAAACTTGCCATAAAATAAGGAAGACCATGGATTTTGAGATTGAGATTCGGCTTTCAACTCATTGTGTGTTTCAGAAATTTATTTATATTTCATGAATTTAATTTAATACAAGATATTGAAACAAAAGTGAATCAATAAATCATCATCTTCTCTGTGATATAATTTCCTTGCCAAATGATGCATATTGCAAAAAATGTTTTAAAACTGACATTATGCTGTTTTTTTGTCTCAAAATATTCTTAAAATTAAATTAAATCAAACCTAAGACTAAGAATTGAATTTTAAATCCTGACCAATTCAAATAAACCCAATGAGACACGTTCAAAGGAGCTCAAATTCAATCATTCACACAATTTAACAAAGATTTATTCAAGAATTTCAATAAAATTTCAATGAAAACTCTCAGATATCTTAAATTGCATCATAAATTTATGGCCTAAAAACAGTATTCAATTAATTTTATTCAATTATTAAAACAATTTAACATCATTTATAAATTTTATCCAAAGGACAAATTTCGGGTAAGACTCAGAGATAAATTTAACTCGATGAATAGATACAGCATTTAATTGTACATTTTGTCTGCAGTATACACGAAACAAAAGTAAAATCTGCAAAATGAATCATCATTTCTATACAAATAAAATATCATTTAACTACAAAATTTTTGTGTTTAAATGTTTTTTGTATAGCACATTTAACGAAAGAAAACGAGTAACGAGAAGTAAACAATTGGCATAATAAATTATTCATTCTACTACAATTCCCTACTCTTTTACTCCTCATGACAAATGAATGCAAGACAGATAAATGAGAATTTAAGTTAAATTATGTTTTTCCATGTTCTAAATAATTCAGTTGCAAATTTAACTGAAGTTCTTGGAATTCAAATGATAATTTATCAATAATTTTGAATGAACATAAAAAATTTCATTCATATTTTATTTATATGAATATTTTTCTACGTTGAAAATGCTTCAAATTAATTTTTTTCTGAACGAAAAAAAATACAAACATCATCTAAAATTTAATACAAATTATGGAGTGTCATTGTTATTTTCTTGAATTAAAATTTCATTCGTTTCTCTGTTAAATGGAATCTAATATTTGATCAAACCAACATGACAACATCCATCTAATTTTTTGTGAGAAATGAAATTTTTCATTTAAGTTTTTCTTCTTCTCAAGATGAATTCCCACATATTTCAACTCTTTTTTCTTTTTCGTTGGCTTATATGAATGTATGCCTTTGTGTAGGTGTGTGTGTAAGTGTGTGTCTGTTTTCATGTTGGATAAATGTTAAATTTCAAGTTAAATCTAATTTATTTTACATATATGTCACTTTTATCACGTCACTCAAGTATACGTTCAAGTATTTTCAGTTTTAAATGTGATTTTTAAATAGAGAAAGAAAAAACGAACCCATTGAAATATAACGAGCATAGAACCCACAGAAGAACAAGAAGAAGTGTCAGAGACATATAAATGGAAACTTTTTTCATTTAACCGAATGAAAAGAATGTTAAATGTAAAGTGATGGAAACCCATGATATGTCAAGGAAAACGAATATTCTAGTTATGTGTCTTTTATAAACTACTAATACACTTTTTTCCATATAATTATATACCAGCACCATAATGACAGCATTTGTCTGTTATTTTTCGGATTAAAATTGAATTAAAGTTTTAAAAAAACACAGTATTAAATATAATAAAACATAAAACCCCATTACAACTTGTTCAAAACTACATTTAAATTTGTAATTTCTTTATAATGTAAATTTTAACACACACAAAAAAAGGATGTGCGGTCACACAATCCAAAATCTGCATGACAAGACAAAAATAATGTGTCCGTTTATTGCTGACATACAATTTGAAAATAAAATTAAAAAAATATGAGTTACATAATTTTTTTTAAAGTAAAAAGCTGCTTAATTTAGATTTAACATGGATAGAACAGTACAAAACCACAAAGCTATTCAATATTTTATGTGTGTGTGTGTAAGATTGTGTATTTGCACAATAACGAAGGATCAAAGTAAACCTCAATTTTATTAAATTAACTTTTATTAAAATTTTGCTTTGTAAACTTTGTAATATGTATAATTTTTTTTAATATATTAAATTTACATCGGTCAATACCAAACAAAAACTAAAAATCATTTCAAAAGGAAAATATTTGACAAACAAAAACTTTTTAATATCATCTTTTTTGCATTTGATAAGGAAAGTTTGAGGTAAATGAGGAGGGAGATGAAACAAAAAGGAAACCACAATTCAGTGATTTTTAATAATTTGGGACTGTCTTTAATGATATCTGTAAGGTTATTTGGAGAATGAGCATGCAAATTTTATAATTTTACTTTGAATTGATCACACACAAAAAATTGTTCTCTTTTAAGGTAAAGGATTGAAATTTTAAGAAATGGAAGGAAATAATTTCCTTTTCCACCTACAAGTGGATCCCTTTTCTAAGGTGTTTCATTGAAATTAATTTTAAATATCATCGAACCGTAAAAATTGATTAAATTCAGTAATTTTTTCATGTACTTTGAGTTCAAATTTCATAGCATTTTCAGCCGAAATGAGTATCACATTACAGTCCTAACCTAGAAAAAGCAATACACAAAGAAAAACAAGTAATTTCATTTCACGTGTAGAAGGAACATGAGAAACCCAAATTAAAACTAACATTAATGAAACATTAATCTAGTACAAAAAGTCCTTTTTCTGGTGCTTGAAAATTTATTACCATTTAATATTAATTACTAAGACGATTAAAGAAAGTGAGGTTATAGTATCATATAACAAGTGATACGATTTTCGTATGGCCGATGCAATTTTGATGATATTTTCAGGTTAAACTGACTTGAATATGTGATTGGATTACCCTCAGATATTCGATGGAAACATTTTTGAGTATAAATTCATGTAATTGTTATTTTTCTGTACAAAAAAAAATAATAATTCATTTTAAATTGAAATTAATTTTCATATTGTAACATCTTCAGTTTTTGTTGTCAATAAAAGTCAAATATTAATTCCATGAAATCTAAAAATAGATTATTGTATGATGTGTATCTAGTTAAAATTGATCATCTCATCATTATTATAGAATTTTTTTTCTACTGAAATTTGATATTTTTTTCAATACCGTCTCATTTCTATGGTACCTCTTACTTAAAAAAAAGTTTTGCTTTGGATACCAAGGACAAACTTTATTCATTTTTATTTTCAATCCAATATCAGTAAATAATTTCAATTTTTTTTCATTTATTTCTGTTTTTTAAAAAAAAATAAAAACCAGGAAAGTAACATAAAACTTTTAATAGATATTAATATCCGTACAAAGCACTGACACGCCTCACCCATTCGAATCCAACCAGTTGACAGATCAAATGAAGATTAATGTTTTACTTACGTGAATTCATCTATACTTTAACAGTTCCATTTTCTTTAATTTATCTCTTTCACTATCATTCTGCACATACACACCATGCATATTGATATGAATTGGCACATGATATACCACTTTCCTTTCATTAACGAAAAACACTAAGACAATGTCTTACAATAGAAAGCAGGATGTCAAAAAAGCGATTAGTTACCTTTTTCTTACATTACAATTTATTTTTCATGTAACCTCAAAACCAGATAGAAAAAAAAGGAACAAGTTTTATCTTTTTACCTGTTAATATACATTTATTTGCCGTTAGAATGAAAAAAGTTCGGATTGACATTATGTTTCCTATACATTATGATGTAGTCACTTTTATAGCTATTGAATGTATATTTAAGTCTATCATACATAATCCCATTAACAAAGCGATTGAAATTTATTTTTTTTCTTTTACAAGAAGGCAAGTAAACGTTTTTAGATTGATTCTGATAAAAGGTTTTAATTTACATCTTTTTGAAATAAGTGAGCCATGAAATTTTATCATTGTGAAAAAAATACTTACTTTCATCAATATCGAATCGATGAGTTGTGAATCCTTAAAAAGGACTAATTTTTCAGTAATTTTGCTTTCAAGTGATTTTCAGAATTTTCTCCTGCTTCCTTAATATCAATTTTTTCGTTTTCCTTGACAACCGCACCCAGTTTCATTTTTTTTGCCTAATGTCTTATTTGCATCAACTCGTTTATATGCGTATATATTAAGCGTTTAAGACGAAAATGATACATACAAATGAAAAAAACATGTAAAAAAAGGAAAAGAAAAAGGTAAAATGAGAAGAAAATAGGATTATAAAATTATCCGAAAGTATAACATTGAGACTTATAATTTTTCTTAAGATTCTGTGCGTGTACGTGTAAACATTTGAAAAAGATACAAAGAAATCATATTTAGTTATGCTTCATAGATTTCGTTGTACCTTTCAAGTTATATCTTAGCACACACAGATATACACAAAACAAAAGAAGGATAAGTGCCAAAAACCTTAAAATAAGCTATAAAAGATCGATTAATTTACAAATTTATATGCAAATATCCAATTTTACATAAGAGTAGGAAATTGTGTGGTAAAATATTAATTTTATTGAATAAATGAGGGTGAAAAAGATAAAATCAAGTGTTTTTACTTCCGATTTGAATCTTCTTAAATTATCATTTAAAACTTTTAAAGCGATTCAATTTGTAATTTAACGTAAAACAGTTTGAAATTTCCTTCATTTCATCATGTTGACAGGTAATTGAAGTAATGCTTCTACGATACTCAATTGATTTGCCATGACACATGTCGCAAAACTTCCAGAACCTGATTCAGCAATTTCAGATAAAATGGTTTGTGCTTGTAACACAAATTGAGGAAGGATTTCAGTGATATTGGCAACGAGACAAGCAACAACTTCAGAATTTGATGTTAAACTTAAACACATGTCGATATTTTGAATTAAGGCCGATGATGTACAATTAACAGTTTCAATGATGCTATTTGTAGTGCTTAAAATTGAAGAAATTGCTTCCAAAGTGCAATTTTCAATTCCAGCGATTCCTTGTTCGGCTATCGGTTCAAGACCGTTAAGGGTTGTAAGAGCAATTGATCTTGCATTGTTCCGAGAAGTATTTAAAGCAGTTATCACTTGAATAGTTGTATTTTCAACTAATTCAGTAATATTCCGAACTGAATTCATTGCATCAGAAATTACTTTTTGAATGACAGTTTCAACAGTTGTTCTTAAATCAGCTTCAAGGGCTTGAATCAATTCATTTAAATTTTGTAGTTGTAACTGTGCGAATGTCTGACCTAGTTGTGACAAGACACTGACTTCGTTCAAAACTGTACTGATGCTTGTATTAACGTTCGATAAGATTTGATTGATGTTTGATATGACTTTAGGTACCGATTCAAAAACACTACTAACAGCATTGCTAATTGGTGCGTTGATTACCTGAACAGAGGTTTGCAGAATTTGTCTGATTAGTGTTTGAATTATAGTTAAAGCGGATGTGACTGCTGTATTTGATTGTGCAACAAGCACATCGTTGATAAATGTCACAAATGGATTATTTCTCACAGAATTTACAAATTCGAGGGTAGCATCATTCAAAATGCCGGAACTTATTGTAAGAAGCTCTTGAATTGCAATCAAGGTTGGATCTCCCAGCACTTTTACTAGTGGTTTTGGAAGCAGCCAATTAATTCCTGTCGTGGCAGCTTGAGTTGCTGCAGTGACATTTTTCAGTATTGCATCTCGGAGCTCAATCAATTCTGATAGATCTTCTTGAACTTGCGAAGTGTAATTGGGCTCAACCATATTTGTGACATTGATAGCTTTTGCGACGGCATTCACTAAATTATTTAATTGTCCTGAAATGGTTGATGATGCTAGTTTCGGATCTGTGTTTACAAGTGCCCTTTGTACAATTGAACCTACTGTAGCAGGAACTTGAGTCAATTTATTGAATGTATCAACTGCCATTCTTGCTGTGTTTGATAACGCTTGAACGTTGTCTGCTTCTAGTGATTTTATTGCAGTTACAGCACCGCTTACTAATGTTTCAATTGAACTCAAAAATTTGCTGAAAGCATTTAGTGCTGTTGTAGTGATTGCTGAAGCTCCATTCCAAATATAATTAATTATGTCACTAATTAAACCTCTAGTTTGTACTCCATTATCAGTTGGAATAGCAAAACCACAATTGAACAGTAAAATGATACAAATGAATGTTGAAATTTTCTTCATTTTCAATTCAAATGATTAACTTACTTGATGACCTGAATTCATCAACTAATTAATATGAAAAAACTTCACGGTTTTTATTAATCTTTTTTTGTTATTTTCCTATTAACTTATTTGATTTAATGAATCTGATGCAATGTTTGGTTTGTCTACATGTGTGTTTGCCTAAAATTTTGGCGAACATCTGTGTTTAAATTAAATAATATTTGCATTAAATGGAAAATTTCTTAAATTTAAAATGCTCTGACAATATTAACTTAACTGGGAATATGCAACACGTTTTGGAAGAATTTTTGACAGACAAAGATAAAGTTAAAATGTACAAAAAATTACATATATAAACATGACTTTTCAACTTGAGGTAAACATAATAAAGTTACGGAAATTTTTAAGTCTAACTTAAATACACAAAATGAAGTAAGTTAAACAAAACAACGTTACATGTTGCAAAGTATATTAAATAAGTGACCACAATTTTCATGGAAATATGCGTTGAAAAATTATCTTCTTCTCTCATCAAATTTTATTTATCAACATTTGTGATAACATTTCATAAAATTATTTTAGCCAATATTTGCAATTAAACTGCCAGCTAATTGAGCAAGAGCCTTTGCAACACGAAGCTCATTCGCAGTTACACATGCTTCAAATGAAGCAGGACTTGCTTGTATCACTTGACCAATGAGAGTTTGGGCTGTTGGCACTAATTGTAGGAGTTGAGAAATTACTTTAGCCTATGAAATTAAATATGTTTTAAATTAAAAAAAAATGTTTCGACTCAACTAAATTTGGTATCAACTCACTTGTAAACAAAAAATAATGTCAACTTCTGATGATAAACTCAAACATCGTTGTACAGTTTGTCTCACTTCTGTTTCCGTGCCATTGACTGTAGCTCCAATTGTTTGAACGAGTGTTTGAACGGCAGTCACTTGTTGAGTTGTACAATTAACTAGTCCACCAAGGCCATCCTTGACAATTGGTTGCAAGCCAGTTAAAACTTGAAGAGCAAGTGCAGCAGCGGGAGTTGATGAAGAGTTCAGAGCAGTAATTACTTGTCCAGTAAAGTTTTCTGCTAATTTAGTGATAACAACCAGAGATGTTTGAGCTTCTGATAAAAGTTGTTGAGTGAGATTTTGAAGAGATATCGTTAAATTAGACTGAAGACCTCCAACCAAAACTGTTAAATTTCCGATAACACTTTGAAATTGTTTTTGAGCAGCAGTACGAGCAGCTGTTGATAAAGTTGTAGCTTGGCTGATTGCAGCAGAGATTGTTTGATTTAGCCGTGAAATTGATGTGGTAACTCTTGAAAGAACAGTGGGAATCGTCTGACTAACAGCACCAAGTGCATTTGTGATTGTACCATTAACGGCTTGAACTGCAGCTCCGATTATTTGAGAGACTGCTGTTTGAAGTGCAGTTAATGCACTTTGGAGAGCAGTTCTTGTTGGTGCCACAATAATATCGTTTACAAAAGTAATAAATGGATTATTTTGAACGGCAGCTACAAGTGCTTGTGTTACATTATTCAAAATTCCTGATCCAAATGCAAGTAATTGTTGAATGTTACTTAACGTAGGATCTCCAAGAACATTAACAAGTGGTTTAGGGAAAAGCAAATTCAAACCGGAAGTTGCTGCTTGAGCTGCTGCAGTTACATTTTTCAAAATGGCATCTCTCAATGCAATCAATTGAGCAACATCACCTTTTACTTGAGCAGCAATTTGTGGAACAAGTGTACTAGTCACATTAATTGCTGTTGAAACAGCATTCACCAAATTGTTCAATTGATTTGTTATGATTGACAATCCTGTTCTTGGACTCGAGTTTGAGAGGGCTTTTTGAACTGCAGTACCAACAATTGCAGGCACTTCAAGCAATGGTGAAAGGCTTTGAACAACCAATTGTGCTGTGTTAGACAATGCCTGGAGTGCGTCGTTTGCTAAGGTCCTTAAGCCAGTCACAGCTCCATTCACCAAAGTTCCAATATTTCCCAAGAATCTACTGAAAATACTCAAAGCAGTTTGAGTAATTACTGAAATTCCATTCCATACAAAACCAATTACGTCACTTATGAGTCCTCTGGTTTGTACTTCATTTTCAACTGGAATAGCAAAGCTATAACTGAAAAGTAAAATTGTACAAAGAATTGCTAAAAGTCTCTTCATTTTTTTTTTATCGATAGCGCAATATGAAAAAAACTGAACTACTGATAACAAAACCAATATTTTGGGGGTTTTTATTCATTTTTTTTGTTTTAAATGTTCGATTAGAAGATCATGAAATATTTGCCAAGTCTACACGTGTGTTTATATAGACTTTTGTGGAAAAAAATTATTTTAACAACTGTATCAACTTTAAATTAAAATAATTAAAAAAAAAAACATAATAAATCAGTAATGCGTCAAAATAAAATAAATATTTTACTCAAAATTTCATATTAATTAAAAATTTAATTATTTTAATTTTCAATTTTTGTCAGAATTATGAATTTTTTTAGTTTTTAACTCAATTTTTTATTTACAATCTTAACCGAATAAATTTATATTGAAAGTTTGCTTGATTGAATTTCAATTAAAAGTTATTCGACCGATGAAAATCACCGACTCAATTTATTTAACTTTATTCAATGGATATAAAAATTGCCAATGATTCGAGGAAATTATGATTGAAATTTTACTTTTTATTTGTTTAAATGTGTAGTCTGCGTTTTCCATTATCCATTTATCTATAAATTGGATTTGAAAACCGAATGACAGTTAATCTCACTTTAATACATTTAGATAGATGACCATTTATCTGTTATTAATGTGTTTTTATTTTATATTTTTCTTTGGAATCCAAAAAAAAGGAAAAAAAATCCTTCATCCGCTTATAAAAAAAATTAAATTGTAAACCACTGTAAAATAAATGATAAAATAAAAAAAATAAAAATTTCAAGAAAAAATGTCAACACACGCGCTATCATTCGGTCGATCACTGTAAATCAACAAAAAAAAACCTTGATAATGTCATCAAAGAAAGTGAAATTAAAGATATTGAAGGAAATTTCTCACCCCAACTCATAATATTTTGTGTTTCATAATAAAAAGTAATATGAACAGGTCATAAATGTGTCAACTCATCTTAAATTTTTTTTTCTCCTTTTTTATTTTATTTTTATTTTGGTCATTCGTCTTTATCGCCATAATTTCCTAGAAATATGAGTCTTATAAATTTTACGTACGGTACCCACATTAAAAGTGTGTGTGCGTTTTAGGATGAAGTTAAATTGATGATTCAGCTAGAAATTGTTTATTCAAGTTTATGTGAAAGTTAAAAGAAAATTTAAAATAAAATAAAGTTAAAGAAAAAAAAACTTAAATTAACAAAACTTTTTTGAAAGTAAAATGAGAATCCTGATTAACTTTAATTGTGTTTTTTAAAATTTGTTGCTCCATCACTCGCATGAATTGGTATAAAGGAAAAAGCAATTAAAATACGAGGTCCTTGAATAAACTTTAATTTTGTGACTATGCGACATGACAAAAAAAAATTTTAGAGAATGAACAAGACGATGTTTCTTCAAATTCATCAAATGAATGCCATTTAAAGTCAATTTAACTCAATTTGAGATGAAACATTTCTTGAATGCTTTTAAATTCAAAATTTATGAGGAAACTCATTCGATTTAGTTTAATGTGTTCATTTAAATAAAACCACAAGATACAAAATTTACTAAGAAGAAACCTCAAAGTAACAGATCAATCATTAAAAGTCTCTTTTGTGAAAACAGCTTTTAGTTGTTGAATTTTCCTAATTTGATATTTACTTTTAATACTAACACATGTTTATTTTCAATTGCATTTAATATTTTAATGGAAGAAATTAAAAGCATATTCATTTATCTTTTAATACATCAAAAACCGAATATTTACGTTTTCTTTGATAAAGTCTTGAATAAACAGACTTCTATTTATTTATTGCTTAGAGCAACGACTTATTTAAGGATTCTTCAAATTTATATTTGTACAATTATTTTGATCGTTAAACGTTTCCTTTTTCACATTTCACATGTTTGTACTCTCTTTTACCTTTCATGTTCCCTTTTTTTACATGGGTTTGTTTATGTCTTAAACATACAAACTCACACACACTCAGATAAAAGCAATCAAATTGAATGCATTTAAACCTATTTTGTCTTCACCCTTGTTTTATATTTTATTAGCAAAGGTTTTAAATATAATCGTCCCAGTTACCTTTTGTTCAATCATGAGTATAACACGAATGTTCATAATAAAATAATGATACAATTTAAAAGGAAGTAAATGCTGTCAGTGGTTTATAGTGTAAATGAAATGTAATCATCACTATTTCTATGTGGATGAAAGGCAAAATTTTACAATAAATAAACGTATGATTTTATAATTTAATTTACTGTTACAAAGAAAATTGAATTACTTGAACACTAGACAGACAAAATTAAAAATTAAAGAATTTTGTTCTATTGGTGAAAACATGCTTGAAATCCCTCAACAAACTGACAAAACATCATCGGAAGATCCCATTGGTGTGAGTACCAGGTTATGAAGGGATCGAACGTAATCAAATGAAGGATGAACTGACAAGGAAGCAAGCTGAAGGGAAATTTATTGGCCCTGAGCCCTTTTACAGAGTAAGTCTGACCTATTTCAAAAAACTCATCTCGGATTCGCTACTTCAGGGAGGGCTTCCCATTTTCCTTTAATGGCCACTCGTTTAATTTTAAAGCTGAATTTCCTGAATATGCCCACCTGAAAAAAATTTAGTGACATAAAAAATCTGGATTTGAAAGCAAAAAGCGGGACAGTTAAAAACTATTAATTTTTTACTAGACTGAAGTAATCAACGACCTCATCAACCATCTTTGCAGCCTATAGCAGAGATTTTGCTCTGTGGAGTGTCCAATTAAAAAACCCAGATACAAGACACTGTATTTTTTGATTTCCTATCGATCTATTTTCTCATCAACGACCTTTACCCTAAAATTTTTTCAGGAAAACCTAAAAACCGATTTTTTTAATTTCACAAATAGCCCTCTTACAAGATGCTGTAATTTTTGATTCTCTATCGATCTGCATACTTATCAACGAACGTTTTGTAAAACTAAGGTCAGTTTTAAGACACTTAAGTAAGACGGTGCTTACTATAAATTAAAGGAGGCATTTTATCCTTGAACATGAACTGATGTGATCTCATTTCATAGAAAAAACCTCAACTTCAAACAAAAAAACCCATCTCCAAGTTCTATGACACATGACACTCACATTACTAAAAGTAATAAGTTGAAATGATTTTTCTCTATTGTTTGACATTTTTTGTAATAAAATATGATTCATATAAGTATTTTCATTCAATATTTTTTGAACGACTCTGATTTCAGAATGAAATCCAATTTCACAAAAGTCATACTTCATTCAAAACTGATTTGATTTCATTTCAATTCAATTGAATTGAATTAAAAAGTAATCCAATATTTTTAGTTTAAAACCCTCAAATGGACAATTGTGTTTTAACAATAGATGTGAGGGAACTTTCTTTAACATTAATCAAACCTTAAGTAACATATAAAAAAAGAAGATGAAAAACCCGGAATTTAACAATAGACATGCGATGATAATAGATTTGAAAAAAAAAATGAATAGGACGACAATGTACATATTAAAAAAAAATGTGTCCTATTTTTATTTTAATACAGACTTTTATCCTATTCCTACTTTTTTTTGCACATTGATATACCTCGTACACAACCACAATAATACATTTTTCATAATAAGAGAAGTTTTGCTTTAACATGATTTTTTTTTTGTTCAGTTGACAAACGACAAACATCCTACATTTGGGTTACTAGTCCTTGAGACATTAATGTGGGTACATTTCCATTGTTATGATTGCCATACACTGTCTCATTCCCTCTTTTACACAATATCATTGAAATAACATGAACATAAACACGCACAATAACCAAAATTTGTAAGAAATTTATTCGGGTCAAATGTATCTTCTTTTTTAAATAAATTTCAATTTAAAGTCATTTAAATGGCATGTGGATGGTAAAAGAAAATGCTTGATCATCCTATTTTTTATATCTCAAAAAAAAAAGACGGAGAGAGAAAAAATAAATTTTTGGCAAACTCACCATTATCTCATTTATTTAATGATTACATTTCGGACGATGATGACCAAACTACTATTGTTCAATTTATTTTTTATACACATACAATAAAAAATATAATATAATGTGAAATCCAAAAATGGTTTTTAGTGTATCCAATCAATCAAATGATTATGTGGACCGTTTTATTTTATTTTATTTTTCAAATACACAATTTAGATATAAATTTATTTGTTGTGTGTGTGTGTGTTTTTGTCACATTTACCTTGATGATTTATATTGACATAATGACAATATTTCATTTGAAAATTAAGATGATAATTATCATCAGATCTCAATTGTTGCAACCACTAAATTTGAATCATTTTGATTTATTTTTATCACTAATGTGCGCAATTTAATTTATTTTATTTTTGACGATTTGAAATCACTGACACATTAAAGTTTTTTTTTATTCTTATGATTTTTTTTTGAATGAATTCTCAGAAAACAAAAATTATAATTGAATATCACATACATGAACGATAATTGAATATTATTTATGTCACATTACATGCTGCGAATTTTCATATGATCACAGCTGGTTGAAATGAATATGCATAAAATGAAAATAATATTAATATTTCCTTTTATTATTATTATTTTTATTTATATTTTTTTTGTATACACCAATTTTTTCATACACATAAATTTACGAGAAAAAGGGAAAATATTTATGTCATTCAATTCTCCGGTTTTTGTATTTCAATTCCGTTATTTTCGTTGATTCAATATTTTTCTTGTTTTCTCACTTTAATTTGTTTACATGTGTGTGTGTGCTCATTGAATTTGAACTGATTTTCATTTCAAATCCTCACAGAGTGAAAAAACTACACACAAATTGAATAATTTATTCCATTTTGCGTTTCACTTCATTTTTTTCCTGATAAAATTCACAAAATTCCTTGTTTATGTCTGTTATTTTGCACATAAATCTTGTTTTGAAGTGCTGTTATTGTGTGTGTCCTTATGTGTTTACGATATTAGTAAACATCTGATTTGACACAAATAATAATAAATTGAATTTGTAAATTTGATTTGATTAGTGCACACGTTTTCCCGATTACATCTCACATTTAACAGGTAACTTCCATCTCATTCAGATCAATTTCAATTTAAAATATTTGATTTTATTATGTTTAGATGATGGAATAAACAAGTTAATCTCAATTTTGATTTTTTCTCTGAATTTTTGGTATTTGTTGTTTTCACTGTTTTTGAGAAAAAAATAAGGTATTTATTTAATTTTTCTCTTTTTTTTCTTTTTAGGCGATAAATAGTTCTGCTGCTGTGACACAACATGCAGGAAGCACGAAAAACCGATGACTAGTGTGAAAGAAGGATATGAACCCCCTAAAAATCATTAGGGCATGCAAGTGTTTTGACAGTTGTGTGTTGCGCAAACGCACACGAACAAATGAAATGGAGGAGAGTCGTAAGGAAAACGATTAAATGTCCGAAAGAAGCTTTTGGTGTTTGTATGCACAAATTGCATTTATACTGAAATGTATAACAAATGTGTATTATTTTGTTAAATAGGAATAATTCATTGAAATAAGACTCATTAACTTTTGTCTGAATGAAGGAATGGTTGAATTATGTACTTTATGAGGTGAGTCGATTTATGATTTTGAAAGTTTCCTTTAATTTTAATACAATTTAATGAAATCACTCAGGCGAGATGCAGTCAAGTAAATTAAAGAATCTTAGGACAAGTAGATATGAAAATGACATTGTCCATCTTAGTCATATCATTTGGACTATACTATCAGAGCTTAAGTACATGTAATTCTACTATCAACGATGAGCTAGAATGCGATACGTTCACTACTTAGCTATGTCTATTCCTTTTATTACCTCCGCAAATTATATAGAACATATTTTGTTCTTCTTATAAATCACGTAACACCACTTGAATATAACCTACTGATCACCCCGCAAACGACCCAGAGGCACCAAGTAAACCAACCTAACTGTGGGTTAAATTTCCAAGCAATTTTTTGCAATTTTCCAGGCATTTTCTCTCTAGCGCATAGAGTGACCAGGTTTTCACTAACCCATGTATTGCCGCTCGTCGATTTTTCGATCAGTTACTTTTGAGCCTCTCCACTATAATTTTTGTATGAACCTTAAAATTTTCATTGAAGAGAAAAGTATTCAGTTTTACACAAAGAACAAATCCTTTAAAAAGTTTTGTTTTAGACACAATATTTTTATGCGGTAATGGGTTATAATATACAGTTGTGTGTAAAATAATAGCAGTGAAGTGTGTTTTTCATACAAAACCACCATTTTGAGGCTCAATTTAAGTATATAAGGAGTTCTCAGATTTTTTTCTAATATTCTACAAAGTTGTTTGTATACTCTAGGAAAACACTTTTCTAACAGAGCAAATTTTTGTAATTGCACGCGTTTAAAAAATGTGAAGAATTTTATGTAGCAAATTTCAATTTCCATATAAAAATGGCACTTTTTGACAATTTTTCACAGAAAGCTTCACAGTTTTTAAACGCGTGGAATTACAAAAATGTGCTCTGTTAGAAAAGTGTTCTCCTAGATTATACAAACAACTTTGTACAAGATTAGAAAAAAATCTGAGAACTCCTTTCATACTTAAATTGAGTTGAGCTAGTGGTTTTGTATGAAAAACACACTTCACTGCTATTATTTTACACACAGCTGTATTTGGAATCACTATGGCATTTCGAGTGATATGTTTTTCATAAATTAAGCAAAAAAAGTCCATACAGGTACATTTATCTCTCGTCCATTCTACTTTGTAATCACATGAAAATTACCCGAAAGATGTTTATGCACTTTTTTTAAATAAGAGTATGAATAAAGTTTCTACAGAAAAATAGAAAAAAAAATCTAATTTTTTATTATTAATTTATTTGTAAAAGAATTTGACGTTTTGTGGCATTTTTCTTTTTTGCTTTCATAAAAACATGAATCGAAATGAAAGCCATAAGTCCCATGTAATAATGATCATAAAAAAATTAGCTGTACAATTCTATAAATACAACAAAAAAGGAATTATTGTTATGAATTATAAAAAATGTGAAAAACACAGTAAAAAACATACTTTTTTTTCATAATAAATTTTTTTATTATTTTTATCATAATGAATTCATTTTCACTCTTTTACTTCCAAAGTTTTTTTATTCTTGTATTCAAACAGGGGGTAGTCAGGTCGCGCCAAATTGACCCTCTAAATGCCAAATGCCAAATGCGCCAAACATGAAATTCGCCGCATGCCAAATTCGCCAGATGCCAAATGTGCCAAAATGAAAAATGATTTTTTTTCTTGGCAAGCGACCTGACTACCCCCTGTATTCAAACAATACAAATTTTTTATTTTATTTTATTTGTACTTTGAATAACACACAAACATAAACCATAATATTTGTCGTCAAATTAAATTTTGTATGTTTGTAACCTCAGTGAAAAAAAAACTCGGTTGTAAAACAATGTAAAGGCAAAAAGGGATAAAAATAAATAATAAAATACAATAAAATAAGTTTTCCGTGAACCAACCATTATTTATCCTCAATTTAAAAAATTTACAAGATCTAATCCTTTTGAAAGTAACAATTTACAATTCAATGTACGCTTGGTTTTGTTTCAAACCGTGTCATCGTATTACGTCAGAAGAGTAAAGTAAAGTGAAAAATATTGTTGTTGTTTTGGCATCACAGTAAGAAATAATTTATTTATCAATTTTATATTTATTAACACAATAAAAAAAAAAATTTATGTCACTTAATTTTTTTTTTATTATAAAAAATGCTTTTCCTGTACCTTTTTAAAGTTATCACATATTTTTTTTTCGTAGTGAATACGATGGACAAGATTTGGAGATAAAAATCATGGATTCTGAATACAGATTAAAACGATAATTATGAATTCGATATCTCAAGTTTTTTTGTGTTTTGAAAAGGCATGTTTGTAATAATTTAAATGTTTCAAACGAAATGAAGCGACACCCTAATGAAAGATGACCGTTACCGTTAGGACATTTCATTATATCAATAAACTCAATTTAAGTGAATATGTGTGGTAGTGACCCACATTTGAAAGTTAAAGGCTTCATATATTTTTTTATTTTTTATATTTTTTTTTTCTTAACAAGACTTTGCAATTGAAAAGATATGACAAAATTGCCAATTGCAAAAATTTATTATAAAAAAATATGAAGAGAAAAATTTATTTAAATACAGTCAAGTCTCGATATAGTGAAAAATAAGCCGTACGTAAAGATTCTATATAAAGACAAGTCAGTTTCTATGGATCTACAGTTTCTCTAGAAACAGACTGTTCATTACATAGAACCATTACGCAAAGCTTATTTTTCACTATGTAGAGATTTGACTGTATTGTCTTTTAATATGATATAAATTTTCACTTAAGGTGACATTATCGGTTCACAAGAAAATTTTATGAATTTATATTTTTTTTATTGACACTAAATGGCATATATAACATTTTTTCCACATTTCGATATAAAGTGAATTAAGGCAATTAGATTGCCATTTATAGATGTCATAAATAAGTTATAAAATTTTCATCTGAACAAATTAAATCATTATTTTTTAGCCATTATAAATATTCGTGATGATTTCTGCTATCATCAGTCATTCAGAAAGATTCAAATTTTGCTTAGTGAAAATGGTTTCAGAAAAAAAAATCAGTTTCCAATTAAAAGAATTGGGAAAAAGTAATTTTTCTCAAAAATATCTCATAAAATTTGGAAAAATTGGAGGTATCAATATTATCAGCAGAGATTGGCAGTACAATATTCGTATTTTCATCATCCAAGTTTTGTTAGTATACTCAATCTTTTGTTACTTTTTCCATTTGAACAAATTCTGGAAAGACTTTAACTTTGTATGCTATTCTACTTATCCAGTCCCAGCTATTATTGGTAAATTTTTTGTTTCAAATTTAATTTAACATACAGATATTTCATTTTTTTGAAAAGGTGGATTTTATCGTTCAATTTATTACGTATTCAAATGTGATTTAATTGAAAAATTATATGAAAAACAAATCAAATTTGACAAAAAGATGCAAAATAATCATAGATTTACAAGAATTATTGAAAAACACAATTATTTTCTCAATTTTTTATGCGCCTCTATTATGATAACCCTGGTAATAATTTGTGGAAGTTTGATTGTATCGCCATTTATCATTAAACTAATAACTCACAACAAATTTGAACTACCTTTACCGATTTACAGCATTGGAATTGATTTTCAGTCAACGACAGGACTTGCAACAAATTTTGTTCTTCAAATAACAGCAACGGTGATGGTGATTTGTGTTTATGCAGTAATCCAATGTTTAGTTGTGTTATTTATTGGATCTGTAACGATGCAACTTGAAATGCTACGGATGAACGTACGAGACTTTGAGCAACTAATTTTGATGAGAAAGAATCCAAATTTGATTCAAATCAAATTAAAAGAAATGATTATTCAACATAACACAATACTCGAATTTGCAAGGCAAGTCGAAGATCTTTTCATGTGTAAGTTATCAAAAAAATAATTCAAATAATTTTTCAATAAGATTGTTTCCTTTAAAATTTCAAGATCAACATCTTCTTGATGTAACATCATTTTCAATAGGGATCGTCGTATGCTCATTCTATGCGTTTATTGCAAATTGGTATCTTGGCTACATTTATTGCATGTCCGTTATGTTATTTGCATTTCTACATTCAGCACTGGGCGAATTGGTGACAATTCAAAATGAAAAATTAAATTTTGAAATTTATAACAATTCCTGGTATTTACTGAACACGAAATTTCAGAAAATTTATATGATGTTTTTACAAAAGTCACAAAAGAAGCATTTATTTAGTTGTGGTGGATTACGTCCATTTACAATTGATATATTTGCTTCTTTCTGTAAATCGATTTATTCATATTTTATTATTGTAAGTGATTTAGCGAGAAAATATTCAATGTAAATTATTAAACAATTCAAAAAAAAATTAAATTTAATTGCCATCCAATTAATTCAATGGAAACATTTTTTAAAGATTAATTTCCCGTGAACTGCACTCGTGAATTAACAGAACTATTAAAGAATTTTCAGAAAAATTTCAATGTAAAATTTCACAAAAAATCAAGGAGTATCAATCACTATGGAGTATAAAAATATTTGATCATTGGAATATTGTTGCAGTCAAGGCATAACCACTAATCAAGATGGTTAAATTGGACATCTTTTCAATGGAAAGAATTGGCAAAAGTAATTTTTTGCATAAGCAACTATGTGTCTTTGCTTCTCTCAGTGGGGTAGATTTCGTAAAAAATGATTGGAATTATACTTATCGGACTTGTATAACCCAAATATTGGCCATTTATGGTTTGATCGCGTATCTCTTTAACTTTTATAAGTATCGAACGGATTTCAATTACTTGTGCTACTCGACCATTCTTAACGCACCTATAGTTGGTGAGTACATTCATGTTTGAATTTTCATTTAAAAATTCACTATTTTTTTACAGGTGCAATTTACCGTTCAATATTTTGGGTCGTCAAATATGATTTGGTCATTAAATTATACGAAAAGCATATCAAACTTGACAAAAAAGTTCGTTATGATCAAAGACTCGGGAATATCGTTGAAAAACACAATTGCTTTTTAAATCTTCTTTGTTCCCTAATTAACTACGCTTTAATAGTCCTCACAATATCAATTTTATTGTCACCATTTCTGATTATTTTAATTTCCGACAACTCATTACAACTCCCGGTACCCTTGTACTTAATTGGAATCGATATTGATACAACTCATGGCTTCATATTAAATTATTTTTTTCAAGTTCCTGCAACTTTTTTATGTGTATCCGTTTATCAAGTAATTCAATGTTTAGTTGTGCTATTTCTCGGATCGACAGCAGCTCAAATTGAGATTTTACGTAAAAAAGTGAGAGATTTTGAGCATTGTATTTTGATGAATAGAAGTCACAAATTTATTAAAGGAAAACTCATTCATTTGATTGCTGAGCATAATAAGGCGTTGGAGTTTGCACAAGGAGTTGAAAGTCTTCTTAGTTGTGAGTAACTCAATCAATCATTTTTTAAAAACCGTGAAATGGTCTGAGAATGGCCACCGGTTGTGAGATTGGCCACCCTATTTTAGGCTAAACCACTAGACTTTTTTATTATTTAAAAACATGTATGATCAGTTCAAGATATGTCTACATCAAAATGATAATCACTATTTTAAAAATATGGAGCATTCTAATTAAAAATGGGTGGCCAATCTCAGGTTGCGCGACCAATCTCAGACCATTTCACGGAACACTTCAATAATCAACTTTTTTTCAGTTCAACTCTTTTTAGATGTAACATCATTTTCTGTTGCTGTTGTGGTTTCATTATTTTACGCTTTAGTTGGACACTGGTATCCTGGCTACGGTATGGCCTTCTTAATAACAACTGTTGGATTTTTGAATCATTCATTGGGAGAATTATCCTTTGAAATTTATAACAATTCATGGTATTTGATGGATGTTAAGCTGCAGAAAATGTATCTGTTTTTCTTGAAAAAATCACAGAAAATACACATTTTCAGTTGTGGTGGTTTCCGTCCAATTGGATTGGATTTGTTTGCCGCATTTTGTAACTCAATATATTCGTATTTTATCATTGTCAATAATTTGGCAGGAAAATATTCAAATTTTTAATCATATTTTTTTTGCTCCTTAAATAAATAAAACTTTTTAAATATTTCATTCTAAATTTTTGTAAGACACTTCAAAACCCAAACTTGATCAATATTCCATCATTTAAACAAAATATTAGATAATTTTGAATATTTTAATTAGAAAACTTTTCCAATCATAAAAGTGTGAATCAGTTTTACATTTTTTATAATTTTTTTTTGATGATGCTGAACTTTCATTTAAATTTAATGGAGTATTTAAATGAAATTTTTTGTTCTAATATTGAACATTGTCCTTGATATAGACGGATCAGAAAATGCCATTACAAGGATTTGTCACAAAATTTAAAAAAAACAAATTTCAAGGAAAATTCTACAGAAGCGTTCTTTTTTGATACACTGTTCACGCCCAGACCCAGAGCCCCAATGGAGCCGCTGGACGTGAAAAGAGATACTGGCAAGATCCAGCCAATAAGCATCCAACGATGCGAATCAGCCATCACTTGGCAATATACCGAAGACCTATTGGAGCATTATCAAGACCAAGGTCTAATAACACTTTTTCCAATAGGTTTGGGGATTAATCGAGACCAAAGAAAAACACACCTGTTTGATTCTGGTTTGATCGATATAATGATTTTTATTGACTTAATTATCCTTATTTATACTAATATAATGTTTGGTCAGCATTTTGCTGTATTTGATAAACTTATATTAATGTGCATACATATTTAATATACTTAATTTCTTTATAATATAAAACTTAATGTGGTAAACATATCATATTCTTTAATTGTGCACACTTGCACTTTTTAATATAAATCAAATATTATTAATATTACCTTAACTAATATGGTTTACTATTTGCATATCCACTTATTTACCATGGATTAATGATGTGAACAATATTTCATCACTAATGGTTGGTAAGTGGATTTACATATAGAAATACCATTCATGGACGTTCGTCCATTGTCCCCCCAAAAATCATTCATACTTAAAACAGAAGAATTCTACAATTCGATTGTTTATTATCAAAAGACTCCTACGATTCGATTGATTTATCAAAAGAATCCAACGATTCGATTGATTTACATTTGTTTTTGCCCGTAATTTTACATGATTACTTTGTTACAATGAGTGTTAGTTTACTTAATTTAAGTTTTAGTAAGATGCGTGCTGAACGACTGTTTGTTGGCAAGGTATGAATTAGGTACTGTTTTTGGTTCGTCTGATAAATGAAGTAAATTTGCGTTTTTGTTGGATCGGAGTGTTTTCTGAAGAGTTTGCTTTGAAAGTTGAATTGTATATGCAAATAATGATAATTCCAATCATTACTATTGCTGCCACGATTGTTGCTAGAATGTAATGGTTCGGCTGGACATCTTTTATTTGTTGAAGGTTTTCAGCGATAATGTTGATGTTCTCTGTGTCAAGATTTATTTTCGCTAAGTTTAACTTTTGATGAAACACCTTTTTTATCAAGTCAATTGTTTCGTTAGACACCAAATGCGTAAGGTTTTTGAAGAACAGTTGTGACGAAGTAGTTTTAATTGTTGATGTTGCTTTGTATATCTTTGTTTTCGATTTAACTAAGCAGCCAGGGTCTAATTGAATAATTCCCTGATATACTTCTGGTTCTCGTCTTGAATTACCACATGTTATATGTATATCCATTGCTGGTGAGCCACCTTCTTGTTAAGGTTTCTCCTCCATGGAGAACTTCCAAATGCGCTTTCAAAATAAGCTTATTTGAGATGTTTTTCTCCTTTTTCGGAATAATTATTGGGTTTTGCTCCTCGTTGGAAAGTTCAGTTGCATTTTGCAATCTCGTAAAAGATCTGATAATCCCCCTACTGTCCATAAATGGAGTAAGGGCCACAATTTTACTTCCCTTTTTTACAATCCCTGGTAATGTCCCATTTTTAGTCATTACTTTAGTCAAGTCGGCGTGTTCTTGTGGGTAATATATCTTTTGTATTAGTTTTATGAGACAGTTAAGCCCTGCCTCGTACTCGTCAGCAGGGTGTTCTACTTTTTTGAGTACAACCTTGCTTTTCCATTTCAGTAAGATGGCTGTAGTTTTGACCATTAGGTCAAATGTTGATAGGCTTGAGATATGATCTACTATGCT
>LN483693.1:0-164250 GCA_900002565.1 Culicoides sonorensis | reverse complement strand
AAACAGTATAATTTTGGTGATGCAGGTGACGATTTGCAAATAAATTGTTTCATGTTCATTTTAATTTTTAAAATTATCGATATTAATCTAGTTATGCTTAAAATTAATATTTATGCATAACTTATCTTACACATTTATGAATTTTTGAAAAATAAAAATGTTATTATTAAAAAAAATATTTTTTTTTATTTACTTTTAAATTTTTTTTCATTTTATTTACTTTTAAAATTTTTTCATTTTATTTAATTTTAAACAAATATTATGAAATCCAAAATCGGTAAATGTAACACAATCGCTCAATGTTCCAAAATCGGCATTGGTTCCAGAACTGGGTATGGTTCCAGAAATGGGTATGGTTCCAGAAATGGGTATGGTTCCAGAACTGGGTATGGTTCCAGAAATGGGTATGGTTCCAGAACTGGGTATGGTTCCAGAACTGGGTATGGTTCCAGAACTGGGTATGGTTCCAGAACTGGGTATGGTTCCAGAACTGGGTATGGTTCCAGAAATGGGTATGGTTCCAGAACTGGGTATGGTTCCAGAACTGGGTATGGTTCCAGAACTGGGTATGGTTCCAGAACTGGTAACTTTCTTACTACTAAAATTAATTTTAATTGTGTGTGTGTGTGTCTGAATGTGAATTTTAATCTACTAATATGGAGTTATTTGTACAAATTCATCAGCTTTATCATCCAAATCATCTTAATTGAATCAAGTATCGTTTTATTTGTTTATTTAATGTCAATTCTTATCCAAATTCGTATAAAAATCATTAAAATAATACTAACTTTCACTTTAAATGTAATCAAATTACATATTTTTTGACATAAGATTTGTCATATAACGAAGATAAATCTTATGCATCTAAATGAATTTAAATGAAAACATAAATCCCTGACTGATTGTTATTATTATTTTATATTATTATTATAAAAGTGTGACAACACCCATATTTTGAGTAAAACTTTCTTGTAATTATTTTATTTATTATTATGACAGCAATTTTTCTATTCAATGTTAGAAATATGATTTTTTTTGAAGGAACATGTAAGCAAAAACGTACCCATTATTATTATTTTTAGTATTGTTGTTATTTTTACTCTTACTTCAATTACGCAATCAATTGAGGCGTGTAAACACCTTCAATGGTTAAAAGTAATAATAATTATTGTTATGATTATGATTTAGATAGAAAGTTTTTCTATTCAATTCTTTATTTTTATTTATTTATTTTTCTTTATATAATTTGAATGTTTGTTATATGTCTTTATCTTGATGAAATTTGAAACCATCAATTAAATTTAGAGACTGAGATTTATTTTAAATCAAAATAATTTCATTTAAAATCAAAATATTTTGTATGAAATATCACAGTTTTGAAGCTTGAATTTAAAATTTATCAAAATTATAAGAAGAAATCAGAAAAATTTCAGAAAAAATTCAAATTTTGTGATATACTTTTTTCAAAATTCATATAAACTGTTGTTCTGCAAAGTTGTAAGTAAAATTTTACCACAATAAAAAATTATTTTGACAGCTTTTAAGTATGTTGATAAAAAATGAATTTTTCTATATTCATTTTCTCAAACAGTATCGAAATTCCTTATTTTCATATGAATTAAGAGAGCCCAACCCTTGAATTTTGAAGTACAGTGAGATTCCATTTAACGCACACTTGTACAATCATTTTTTAGAAAATTTTCTCATTTCAGCTTATGGAAATCAAAAAGGCTGGTTAATTTCAATCATTTTAAATGATTTTAATCATGTTTATCATATTAATTGAATCAGACATTTTACATGTCAAATTCAATATGATTTAGGGAATTTCAGCTGTATTTCAATTGTAATGTTATCTTCATCTTATGTCTAGACCCTAAAAACAATATAAATTAGTTTCAATATCCAAAGTCATAATCTAAATATTAAATTTTTCATAATTTTATTATATTAGAGGTTAAATGCAAGCAATTCATGTATTTATAAATATTTTTATTATGTACCGTGGAAAATGAATTTACCTTGCCACGAGCAAAATCATAATAAAAAGTAAATTTATGTTTTTGTTGTCTTCTAATACTCAAAGCCTTTATAAAAATCATACAAAAATATCTAAATCGTGTTCAATTTCTTTTGTAATGCTCTCAATTAAGAGATACTTGGACATGCATCAAGGTCACACTCAATTAGCTCTGGATTTACTTTTTTTTCATAATTACTTGTAATAATTGTAACGGCTTAATGCTCAATGTATTGTTATGATTAAAAAAAACATAATACAATAAAAATAAAAGCATAAAATCTTAATGAAAGTGAAAGAAAGTGATCCCCTTTTAATTTTAACTCATATAAATAATATCAAAAAAAAATCATGTAAAACAGGTGATTTTGGTAAATTTTCAATACATTACAATTTAAATGTAATAAAACATTTTAATTTAACATAAATATTTACTTTTTGTATGTTATTATTATTAAATTAAATTAAATTAAATTGAAGGAAAAAAAAATTAAAGTGCAAGAAAGAAAAATTGATATCCCAACCGCCACACCACTATCATTAACACAATTAATTGTACATAAATCATTGTCATGAAGTATCTTTTTCGCTTTTTTTTATTGCAATACACATCCATCATATTGTAACATACATTTTTATTACATTTTTTTTGCATCGCAACACCTTTGAGTCATAGCATTCATAGTCAACCATAAGATGCATCGTCTAGAATTTATTTTAAGAAGAAAAAAAAACATAGAAAACATAATCTTTGATAGTAAAACTGGTTTACCAGCGTGTACTTTTAATGATGATGATGATGATTTGGTGGTGTAATAAGGGAAAGGAATCATTTTTCAAAAATGGACCTGGTCCAATAGTTGACTAGGGTGATAGTAAATTTTTAACCCATTAGGGGCAAAAGCTACAATTTTAGTGCATTTCGTAAGAAAAAATAACTTTTTTGTTAGATAGAGGAAGTTTTAATGATGATTTTTAACTCATTAACTTTAGTATTGGGCACATGAATCTAGAGCCTCCAAAGCCCGAAAACGGTAAAAAGCCCGAAATCCCAAATTTTCCCAAAATGGCCGATTTTTCAGAAATGCACTTTTCTAAACCGTCCAGTGATAAGAATTTCTCATTTTTTGAAAAATGAGTGAAATTTTTTCTGTGATCTTCTTATAAAGTCAATTTTTTTTTTTGAAGTCTCTCATTTTATGAAAGTAAATGAAAATAGTGCCAAGCGGTAATAAAAGAGTTAAATTTGAACCCATTCACAATACTTTGATTCATCCTATTAATAGTGTTAAGGAGAGATAATCACATGGCGCTTACATGAATTGTATTAAAGTATTTATCTAAAGTAAACTTTTTTTAATGATGATAAAAAAAATAAAATACAAATCATATCACGACACAAATCGTCTTGTAAAAAGATTAAGAGGCGACTAATAAAATTAGCACATATTAGTTGAATGTATGCAATTATTATGTGAATTCTTATGTGAGATTTCAATTCTTAGATGATGTTAAGAAAAATTTTTTAGAACAATTATTTTACAATTACTTTTTCATGCAATCATTTCATTTTTATATAAAAAAAATTGCATCACATGCCATTTGAAAATTAAATCACTGCAAAAATTTCTATTGAATAAGTTTGAATAGTTTTTTTTGTTTTTTCTTAAAATTTATTATTTTAATTTCAACCATCTTACAAAAAATCTTGTTTAAACTCAAATTTTTAATTTTCTTTTCTATTTTTTCCGTTTTTCTCATTTATTTCATCTCTCGCTTGATGCACCTTCGACACACGTTCATCAAATGCAAAAATAAACAAAAAAAATGAAATCTAACTCTAGGACTTTTTATGCGACCAGATGATGCCAATTTATACACAACACTGGAACAGACAATGAGCAGCAATCCAAATGTTTACTTTCAACGGGGAGTTGTCCATCCAGGAATGATGTATTGAATTGTATGAATCAAAATTATAAAGAGAGCCAGCCACATAATTATAATTATTTTAATATTATTAGTTAAGGAATTTAATTTAATTTAATGATTAATTTTAAGTTTAAATTTAAAAAAAAAATAAAAAAATTTATGTTTGAAATTGATAAGAAAAATTGACTTCCTGGGGTTTTGACTCGTGAACGATTCTGGGACCTAATTATTGTGATTCTGGACTTAACGAGCGCGTGGGGTATCAATTACAAGGTTCAAGGTTAAATATTCGATTTGGTCATGAAATTTTTTTCCGAGTAATGAATTTTCGTTTAAGACATGATGATTTTAAACATGACAGGACAAAATTATAGATTCCCATATGAAATCACTGGATGAGTTTACACAATAAAAGTCTTCTGGCTCATAAGTTGTCCTGAAAATTCTCAATCTGACCAGTTTGCTCTGTATTTGAAATTCAAGGAAACCCAGTTAAGGAAGTCAAAAACTAAAAAAAATGCAAAAAAAATATCAAAAGTTGAGTTCAATTCAATTCAATTCATAACAAGATGACTCTGATTTTTTTCAATGAATTTTTGTAAATTATTATTAATTATTTCTTATGAAATTTAAGATTACGTATGTAAAAAAAAAATTAATAAAAAAAAACATAATTATTTTTAATTAGCCTTAGATAAGATGCGTTAAATGTAAGTTTTATATTAAATAATTTTAATTTTCGGATAAAATCTCCCTGTTATTTTTTTTTTTTTGATTTTGAAAAGTAATTAAAGTTACATCTGTTTTTACTTTCATCATTATTTATCATTTAATGGACAATTCTCATAGTTTTACAATAGAAATAATTAAAAAAAAAGTTCTCATGTTGATTTTGATTTCATTTGAATTTCATTTTGTAATAATGAAATTAAAACAAACATAACTGTCTTCACCACGTGACGTGTGACAGAACTAACAATTAAAAGTTTTTTTAATCATGTCTTTTTTTTGTAATGTGAATTCACTTTCATATTAATTTACTAAATTTTAATTGTAGTCAAGAAAAAAAAGAATGATGAAGCAAAAACATGTGTAAATTACTTTAACAAAACTGAGAGTTTGCAACAAAAACCGTTAAAAGTACTGAAATTGCAAAAAATTGTTGTATCAAAAATTTCTCTGATAAGACATTCACTGGGAAATTTCAATTTTTTCCCTCACATTTCTTAGTTGATTCATGCGCTTTTGATGACACTTTCATCAATTCTTGCAAGGTAGATCCGGTCACTTCATCAGAAAATCGTTTTTGGAGCCTTTTCGGGTGCAATTTGGTAGACAAAATTACATTGGTCGGAAAAATTGAGACACACCAGTAATTTTTAGAGAGAACCAGGACAAAATACTCGAATTCGAAATTTTTCTTCGAAAATCTGGAGTTTCCCACTCAGAAAGCATGCAAATTGTGCAAAGACTCCACGCTTCCTTTAAATTTCCACTCATCTCATATTATCTCATATCAAACCAACATAACTCAAATAAAATAGAATCACTAGTCGAAAAGAAAAACCATTTCATTTCGAAGAGTAATAAATAAAGTTAATTTTTAAGCAATAGAATAAAAAATATAAAAATAAAATTAAACACAATACAAATAAAAAAAATAGAGCACTTAACTTGTATCCTCTTGAAAAATAAGACAATAAGAATGAAAATAAAAATTATTGAACAAAACTCATTAAATTTGAACAAAAATAGAGTGAAACATACCTTTAAGTTACGTATTCGAAATAAAATTTTAAGGAACAGTAAAAATAATTTAATTGTAAGCATAAAAATATTGTTGGATCTCATTTGTTTAACTTAAAAAAAAAAACAAGATTAACAGATAGATCTAAGAATAATAAAAAAACTCAATAAACAAAATATTAAATGTAAATTAATTAAAAGTTTGTTTTGTTACAGTAAATAGATTACATTTTAATTGTATAAGACACGAAATTTTGTTCTTTGTTGTAAGAAATTTTTTTTTAAATTTTGTAATAATAAAAAATAAAAATTAATCAGAATAAGGACTATAAATTTGAATTTTAATTTGACTTAAATTAAATTTTCCAAATACGCCTTAATTTCTTTAGAATCACGTCCAAGCCAGGCTTCATTCAATTTAATTGTTTCCAGACTTTGTTGGATCGTGCGATCAATTCCAGAAAACTTGTGTACTTTGAAAAACTCTTCAATTTCATTCATTTTGTCACTTGACGCGAAATTCTCAGTTAGATTTTGAATCATACGTGGCATGATGTAAGTGCCTTCCCCAAATCTCTCTTGAAATATTTTAATATTCTTTTTAAAGTAATTCCAGGTAATTTCACGTCCATTTCCACTTGCAGCAATGGCACCGACAGCTCTTGCACTCTCAGCTGATCGAACATCTGGAGACATGACAAAATCTAAGGCTTCATGAATGACAGATGAATCATCGAGGACTCCCAATGAAAAATAAATTCGTTCTTTTTCCTCTTGACTCGATGTTTTGCGATAAAGGTCGATTACTTTTTGGAGTGACTTTGAATCTGCATTGAAAAGAACTCCTTTATACACAGCTTGACGTAAATCTGCTGGAATTGGCACAGATTGGTTTTCAAAACGTGATTTGGCTTCACTGATCGTTTTTTGACATCCGGCCTCAATTAATTGGGTGATAATTAAAGGTCGTAACAGTGTGTCAGAGTGATTGTCTGATGGACTTGACTCCCATTTGAGCGTTGAATGGATGCCGACAAAGAGTTTTTGACAGAATTTGTCGAATAAAGGTTTGTAATCAGTATGTGAAAGTAACGTACGTAATTTTGAAATATTTGATGAAATCGTTCTCCATACAACGTATTCAGTTTCATTCGTATATTGCATGAGGAATTTCAGGTAATCAACTGTTTTGACTTTCCCTGCATTCACAAGTGCGAATAAGTCATCTAAGAGTCCTAACCGATCAAGTGGTGACAGAATTTTATTTTCAATTACTTTGTGATTTTCAAAATCATTCAACATCTCTGGCAAATACTGAGTACGATAAAATCCGACTGTGCCAGGATTTATTTTGATCCAATCAGACTTAGAAACATTTTCTAATGTGATTTCGATAGTTTCCTTGTCAAAAATGAAAGATATCGCTGTTTCATTTGAAGCAGTTGAAATTTTCAGTGGAATCATCCAAATAACCTGATCATCACTTTTACTTCCATCGGCAATGAATCTCTCTTGTTTCAATGTCAACGTTCGTTTTCCATCCTTTTCAACTGATTTCACAACAGAAACCAATGGAAATCCAATTTTCTCCACCCAATTTGACATCATCTCAGTTACAGGTTTATTTGAACCCTCGCTCAATGCTTTCCACAAATCACTTGTTTCTGTATTGCCATACTTGTGACGTGTCAAATACAATTTCATTCCTTTACGGAAATCGGTGTCACCAATGAAAGCATGTAACATCCGAATAATTGAAGCTCCCTTGTTGTAACTGATTGCATCGAAAATTTCATCAATTTCAGAGGAATTTTTGACAGGCACTTCAATGGGATGTGAATTCTTTAAACTGTCAAGTTGTAATGCTGCTGCATACATGCCTGACACGAATTGTGACCAAATTTGGTATTCAGGGTAAAGGAAATCGGTGGCAAGGAATTGCATGAATGTGGCGAAACCTTCATTGAGCCACAGGTGAGTCCACCATTCCATTGTGACTGTGAATTTTAAATGATTCAAAAAATTTTAATGGAAATTCAAAGTTATTTACCTAAATTTCCGAACCATTGATGGGAAATTTCATGAGCAACTATCATGGCAACCATTTGTTTGATTGAAAGCGATGTGTTGAGAGGATCGACTAAAATTCGTGTTTCAGTGAATGTGATAAGACCCCAATTTTCCATTGCACTAAAATAAATGTATCAAATAATTATGAGAATTAAAAAAATCATATTAACTTTTACCCTAATGCGAAATCAGCAATCGCAATTAAATCCAATTTTTTTAACGGATATCCAATTCCGAAGTAATTTTTGTAATAAGGCAAAACCCTCACAGCAGCATCCAGAGCAAACATTCCATGTTCCTTCTTACCCAAAGGTGTATACACTCGACAAAGCACCCCATCATCTGATTTCTGCTCAACATAATCAAATTCTCCGATTACCATTGCAACCAAGTACGTTGACATAACGGGAGTCCTATCAAATTTAAGCACTTTAAGTCCACTGTTTTCCTCAAATTCACTTACAACTGGCATATTTGAGAGCGCTGTTAAATTTTTCGGCACAATCAAAGTAATATCGAATGTTGCTTTGAGTGCAGGCTCATCCCACGAGGGAAAACAACGACGACCATCAGTTGGAGCGAATTGTGTAACGAATGCATATCGTTCATCTCCATCAACAAAATATTTGCTTCGATAAAATCCTTTCAATTTATCATTCAATTCACCGATAAATTGCATTTCTAATTGAGCAGTGCAAGGTGAAATTGGTGACGAAAAATGTAGTGACACTGTTTCATCATTTTCATTGAATTTGGTTTCCTTTGGATAAAGTTCCTTTTTATCAGGGAACCGTAAAATACTTTCTTGTATTTTTAGCTTAAGACTGTGTAAGGTAATTGTGTCAGTTTCTTCAAGAATCTAGAATTTTTTGTATACATGAGCTTGAAATATTATATTTTTTTTTGAAAAAAATTAACTTACCTTGACATAGATTACAACTTTTCCATCAAATTCAAACGTTTTCACATTTGGTTTGAAGGTCAACTCATAATGACTTGGTTTAACACGAGAATTCAACATGATTTCCACTGAAAATGATATTAGATCACTGTGAAGATGAAAATATAAATTTAATTTAATACAAAGTGCGAGATAAGAAAATAACTTGCAAGTCACAATATTTACATACAAAAACCGGCAAATTTTGTTTCATATTCAATTTAATTGCAATGAAATTTGAAAAAAAAAATTCTCTTAAAAACCGTTACAATGAGCTGAGTCTCATGATTTTTGGTGGTTGGTCAGGCCTCGTTTTCCGTCTAAACTGACAAAGTTGCTTTTATTATGAAAGAACCTGAGAGCTGAAGGACAATTTAGCGTCGGCCTACGATGTCCAAAAAATTCCAATCAACCACGTGGTCACATCATTCAAAAATGCGTTAATCCCGCTCTTTCATTCCATATTCCAATTCATTCATAAAATTCATATTCCATTCACAAACACACACACACATTTATTGTAGCAATCTGTCAGTTTTGTTTACTTTTGCTCACAGTATGGATCGCAAAGTGAATTTCTCCTCAAATATTTGATAAAAAATTCCTTTTAATTGAGCTGCAACAAAGTAAAAATCATTTCATTGTGCTCAATTTAATCGTGATCATAAACCACAATAAAATCAATACTTAAGACATGAAATTAACGTCTCAATTGTGATATAATCAAAAATTTATCTAATTCAATATTAATATAACACTAAAACTGTACATTGTACATTGATAGCAAAAAAAAAAAATTGAATGATATAAACGTGAATGAATGTAAAAAAAAAACATTCATACAATTGTACTACAAACGTATAACGTAAAATACACAGCTGTGTGCAATAATATTTATTTGATTTAATTTAAAAGTCACCTGTTAAACTTTACACATTTTGTCTAAATTTGTACATAAAATTATAATAAGAAAAAATACAAGATACCGTTATTAATTTAATTATATAAGTGATAAGAAATTTATCTATGATAAGAAAAAAAAATCCATATGTTATCATTTTCATTGAAACTTTATCGTAAAATTTTTAAGACACACAAGTTTTGAGGAATCATTTAAAGTGCAATTTTATAATAATAAATTTTAAGGAAAAACGTGTAACCTTGAAACAAAAACTTGAAACTGTGTTAAATTAAATGTAATATATTTTGTTGAATTTATTGTTGTTGTAATTTTACAAAAATACATAAATAAATTTTTTTTTGGCACAAAATCCAAGAAATATATAAATTTTTTTAACGAGACAAGATGAGTCGCAATAGCTGGAATATTGAGTAAGTCAAAGTCATATAAATTAATACATTTTAATTTGATGTCATTTGTATATTTGTATGTAAATAATAAAAAAAAACCAGTTTTACCAAAAAATTCACATTTAAAATCCTGTTCGAAAGTTTTCTTTTTAAATGTTTTATTTGGAATCCTATTAAATGAGCTTCAATCTCATTCAAATTTAATTTAATTTAAAATTTATATTTCAATTAACCTTTTTATTATGTGTACATGGTCTGTGAATAACATTCATACATTTATCATGTTCATTTTATTGATTTGTTGTGAACAAATTTTGTGCTAACCTTGAATTCCAAGATGACATAAGAATCGAGTGTTAACCTGCTTTAAAAAAAATTTATATAGATACAATTTGATGATGACTTGTTTTTCATTGCAAATTTCATGTATTTATAAGTTTAAAGTGATGACGTTACCTTGTTAAAATGAATTATTTTATATCTCTATCTATTTAGAGGCATATGAGGAACTAGAATCTATATAAAAATATATGTAAAAACATACAAGTTTTGTTTATTTATTATTTTTAATTGTATCACGCGAGTTATACACGTTGCAATTTTATATATTTATTTTTATGTATTCCAGTATCTTGTTAATGAATTTTGTACCTTAATGTATTGAAATTGAAAATGTAAATATTTTGCAATGGATTCAGCGCGTTTATTTGTATCGAATGGAATAAGATTAAGACGTAGCGTTTTGTAAATAGATGTTTTTATTTTAAAATAAGAGGCTGAAACAAGTGATTTATTTCTTGTTGATTTCATAATTGATTTTGGGAGGTTTCGGTATAAAATTTTTTGAAAATATTTTTTTTATACGAAATTTTTTGAATCAACAGCGTTCCGAGGGTCTTTTGTCCGTAGAGCAAATTACGCAAATGCTTTACGATTTAATTAAAGACTTTGGCAGTCTCAAGAAAACGTTTTCTAAGCTTGTCACTAGTAGCGCATTGGCCATATGGGAAATCTGACAAGTGCCAGAAAGACCACAGTCGATCGTCTTATAAAAGTAAAGTTTAGCGTAAATTTTAAAGAAAATCATACAGAATGCCAGGGCCGTTAGTAATTTTCAACCTGCCCCTGCTCGTCGCGCTCTATAGCCCAGTGGCAACGTGGAATCAAAACTGATGCAAAGACAATGCCCTGGCATTCAAAATTCATCAATAATGCAAATCGAATGCCAAGGCATTGTCTTTGCATCAGTTTTGAAGTTTATTATGTCAAATAGATCCGCCATTTATTTCAGTGGTCGCGTTGTAGTTCGTACTCCCAGTTAAAATAAAATAAATTAAATAAATGTGATATTAAATGTTAAAAGTTTCATTAAAAAAAATAATAAAAAAATATAAGTGATAAAGAGAATTAAGTGATCATGTTCAAAAAATCTTTTTTAATATCTAAACGAAAAAATAATCAAATCGCGTAGAAAAAAAGACAAAGAACATTTTCCTCATAAAATTGTTTCAAGTGATTTTATAAGTGAAATAATTTTAATCAAAACTAAATTAAATTTTAAAATAACAATTAACAGTGAACCAAACCAAAGAAATTAATGCTGCTTGTGATCTGAAACAAATGAATTATTGAAATGCTGAGCGAAAAAATTAGAGGTCGAAATATGTTCAAAATGAGGAAATTCAAATTGTGCCCGAATTGTAAGTGATTACAATAAACTTGTTAACTAAAATGAAGTAACATTCAAAAATTATTTCAGAATTGCGACTGCAAGTGATTAGTTTGACGAAAACTTCTCTTCTGAATCATTGGAATTCAACAAAGAGCATTTTGATAATGACATCTTGATGAGAATGACCATGAAGCAGTCGAAATTATCAATCAAATCAGCGAAAATATAATCAAAAACTAAAAAAATGTGAATTATATCAAATAATTAAATGAAACTGTAATTCTTTGAATTAAAATCATTCAGTTTAAATTGTTTAAAAATTATTGATGAATAATTAATACAAATAAATTTTAGAAATGGATACTCTCGTCTTTTAATTCAAATAAAATAAATAAAAGCAATGAATGTTAATGCATTTAGCATGCTAAGCATCCTTTTTGCATGATTTTATGCAAATAGCATGCAAAGCATGATGCAAACACGGGAAATGTGGCATCATGCTTTTACGATGCTTTTTGAGTGCAAGTTTGCAGTGAGTTTGCAAGCATCATGCCTGTTGCCACTGGGAGGTCATCAACAACCGTTACCGTGGAATAATTGCTATTTTCTAATATTTTCTTCATGTGTAACATAAAATCAGCTCTCAGCGCCATCTGATGGTTCCAAATCCAAAAACCGAGATAGCCTGTTCTACCGAATTTAAGTCTCTCTCGAACCGTGTTGAAATATCCTATGAATTAAAGAAAATTCCTAAGATTTTTTAAAGCAACAACTTAAAAAATTTCCCTTATAATTTCCCCTGTTTGTTCGGCTGTATCTAGTCCTTCGTTTTCCACTATTTTTTTGTGAAATTCTTGCCAATCGCCAGAAAATAATCATATCTCAAAAAACCATGAAAATTCGTCGTACCGTTCTAAATCGATAAAGCCCTTTAGATATAAATATTTTCTGTCGATTGGCACGAATTCCACGAAAAAGAAATTCGTAGGAATTTCCTTTAATTCGTAGGATATTTCAACACGGTCTCTCTCGAAATTTATACTCATCAAACACTTTGTCCCGTTTGAAATTCGAATAAATATATGACCAAAAACCACAAATCACAGTATCCATAACATTTCCTGTCATTTAACCCCACAACAAAAGTTTTAGTCTCAAATTTCAAATCAAATTTCAGTGATTTCTTTAAATTTCATATTTTTCTGATTCATGTTCAAAATTTCAGTATATTAAAAAAAAGGATAGAAAAAAAATACTTTCACAAAATTGGATTTTCATGCTTCAATTGATTTCATTCAATAAGAAATCAAGAAATGCAATAACAAGAATATTAATAATAATTTTATCGATTTTCACGAATGATTGGAAAAATATAATACTAACAATTTTCATCGTAAAATTCAATCATATTACAATTTCCTCCTTTTCAAATCGAGACTATGCAATGAAAAGTTTTCAAATAACTCTATTAAAATAAAATAATAATAAGATTCAACAGAATCAAAATCGACAGGGGGATTAAATTATTATTATTCGTGTGTGTGTATCTGCTTCACTACAATTCATTCAAGGAGATCTTTTTAGAAGGAAAATTTACTGTTTTGTGCCTAACACACCTGATTTTTTTCACTTTTCACATCAAATAAGCCTTTGCATGATAAATGAAGCCAATTTCGATACCCAACCATTAAACAATAATAACAATAATCATAAATCAATAAGAAAATGTTATTAATGCTTGTTTTCATTACCAGTACAACGCTCAAGTATGACACTAATTGATTATCATGAACTGCTGAATTGCTTAAAAAAATGAAATGCTTCTATACTTTCCTTAATTTTCACTTTTTATGATCATATATTGAAAATTACACATTCCCAAATTTTTTTTTTTTGTATATTTTTTTTAAAGGTTACTCTTGTTTTGCCTTGCACTTTTTCAAAACACCAAAAGTTGTGTTTCTAATGAAATATCAAAAGAAATTGACTTGAAGTGAGTTGAATATACAAAAATATTTTATTTACACTTTTACTAACATTACAAACATAAGCTAAAATGAAACAAAATTGTTCAATTAATATGAAATTTCAAAGCCATTTCAAGTAGTGCATGACTAGTTGTTTCGATGAAGTTTTTATATTTTTATTTTTAATTAAATTTTTATATTATTATTTTTAACAATATGAAATTAAATTGAAAATTTTATTAAATTACATTGCTTTTATTAAATTTAGCGTTTATGTTGTTACATGGAATGTCGGGACCAAAAATCCAGATAACCTTCAATTACACAGCCTTTTGGGACTCGAAAGTCATCCTGAAAATGATAAATATCAACCAGACTTTTATGTGATTGGGTAATTTCCATTAAATTAATTTAATTTTTTGTTGAATTTGATATCATTTTAATTTCAGATTACAAGAAGTAAGTGCCCAACCCCAAAATAAATTCATAAATTTATTTAAAGTTGATCCATGGCTAAAAGTATTTAAAAATATTCTGAAAAAACGTGATTACATTGTCGTGAAATCCGAACACTTGCAAGGACTTTTATTGATTGTCTTTGCAAAGCGGAAGCACATCCTCCATTTAAGGGAAGTCGAAACTGAATATACCAGGACTGGCCTCGCTGGATTATGGGTAGTTTTTTTTTCTTATTAATTGTAAGATTTTTTGTCAAATTTCATTTCAATTTATTTTAACAGGGCAATAAAGGTGCCGTGAGTGTCCGATTCAATGCATATGGCAGCACGGTGTGTGTCGTTAATGCTCATTTGGCAGCTCATGACAATAAATTAGATGAACGAATCGAGGACTTTAATTCAATTATAAAGGACATGAAATTCAATGTTCATGTTAGTAAAGATATTTTCAGTCATGAGTAAGTTAAAATGAGAAGGAAAATGACCAAAATTCATATAATTTATTTCACATTAGCTATGTATTTTGGTTTGGCGATCTCAATTTTCGTATTCGTGAAGATTTCCTGCCAAATCCCGAAGATATTAAAACACGCATCATTAAAGATGACTTAAGCGAACTTATACTTAATGACCAACTTGTCCAAGTGCGAAATGATGGTCGGGCCTTTCATCAACTCGACGAAAAACTGCCAGAATTTCCACCTACATTTAAATTCGAAGAGGGAACAAATCAGTATGACTTAAAGTAAGAAATGAAATTCATTGTTAAAAAAAATTTCAATTAATCATAATTTTTTTTTGTAAATTACCAGACGCCGTCCTGCATGGTGTGATCGAATTCTATATAAAGTGACTCATCACAACACAACAAATATCAAGTTAGATGCAAAACAAACTAGTTATCGATCCCATCCAAATTATACAATAAGTGACCACAAACCGGTAACAAGTGAATTTACAATAAAGGTATATTTTTTTTTGTTTCTCAAATTACCATCACTTTGTAATACAATAATAATCGGTGAACGGTAATTATTGTATAACGCATTGACATTAATATTCGTAGAATTGGCTGTAACTAATTTGCATGAAATTTGTTGATTATTATTTATTGATTGGTATTATTTGTTAGAATATTTTTAGTTTAAAATACGTATTGAAATGTGAAATGTGGGAAATTGAACGTAAAATTTTCCATAAAATCCATAAAATTCTAACGGTTATTTTTTGAATCGGGTTAAATCAAGATTTTTTTTCAATTTTTTCACTGAATACAGTTAATTAAAAAAAAACTAAATTTTGCCATGATGGCATGAAAACTCCAATAAAAAGAGTCGAATTTGCACTTTTTCAGTAGCATATTTCAGTAGATTTTACAGATCCATTCGTAGATGTAGTATAAAATGACTGTGTAGAACTTTAGTTAAAATTAAAAAAAAAAATAATAAAAATTTCTAAATTTAAAATTTAATTACAAATCATCATATTTTCTTACTCTGTTTAAACTAATCAACTAATTTTGAATTTTATTTCTTACTCTTTTTCCCTCCATTTAACTCTTAAATATCGGTGTTGTGACTGTTCACACACACACACACACGCTTTCGTAATTTGTTGCAATAATTAATGTAAAAAAAAAATCACTCTTAATGTAATTTTAAAACTGTATAAGATTAAAAGCATTATGCGTAAAGGAAGTTTTAGAGGATATAATGAAATGATTGATGGTACACAGGTAATTGATGATCCAACTGAGCTGGTGGCCCAATTCAAGCCAATTACCATTTGGTCTGTGGGTGAAGAGAATACCGTTGAGTATATTTTACCACCTGGATTTGAGGAGAAGGAAGCTGATTGGATTGGTGTATTTAAAGTGAGATTAAATTTAACATTTTATTCCATTTAAACTTATTCATTTCATTTTAATTTCCTAGGAACACTTCACCAGCTTAGACAAATACCTTGCATGGTCATACACAGCCCGCGAAGAAAATGATCGAAAACGGCAAAAATCACAACGTCGTGAACTTAAAGTTACCTTCCCTGACTCTGTCTCGTTGCGTGAAGGACGAAATTACCGCTTGTTATATTTCCAAAGTACCGGGACTCGAGGTGTAACTGGATTAGCTGGCATTGGTGAGCCATTCCCAATACAAAAGAGATCACGTAGTCCAGGACCTGATGATATCGATTAAATAACAAAAAAAATTAATATCCTGTTATCATTATTTTATATTTTTATAATAATTATAAAAGAATAAGAGAAAAAAACAATCAAATTTGAATTAAACTTGATCAAATTACAATAAAAAACATTGCTTTAGTGAAGGCCTTTAAAGAAAACTGCATAGCTTCTAATATACTTAAATACAATTAAATGCAACATGATCAATTCTAGCTCATAGAACAAAAAATAGTAAATGACAGTAGAAAATTTTCTAAGCATCACTTCCTAAAAACAGTATTTTTCCTTGTAAGAGCTCTACATCACAATTCTTGACTTACTTCTACAAACAAAAATTTATTATACTTAAATTAAAATAAAAAAAAAAATGATGATTAAGTGTAAAATTATTGGAAATTAATGTAACTTGATAGTGATAAATTTAAATTAAAAAAAAATTGGCCTTTAGGGGAAACGATTTCCCTTAATCAAAATTATACGCATAATATTTCAATAAAATCCAAATTTGTTGATGTGTTTTTTTATAAAAAAATGTACTGTTAAAATTTTTTCTTTAAATGTATAACTTTAAATGTAACAAAAAAAAAATAAATCAAAATTTACTAACAATTGCTGTATTTTCATGAAAATGTATGAATAAAAGATTCGATTAAAATTTTTTGGAGTTTAATTTTTTATTTTCATTTGAAAGGCCTCTAAAATACACCTCCTGACGCACAGACTCCATGGATCCGACGCACCTAGTTAGGAAACGTATTAACAGAAGGTTTCGGAAGTCTTCGACAAACTTCGGCAAATTTCGGCGCCCAAAATTCTGGATTTAGAAACGGTTGAAAATCTAAAGTCAGAAATGGATTTTCGACGGTGGCCCCTTATAAGTTTATATTTGTTAAAAAAAATTGTGTCAGCTGGAGATTTAACTTTATTCTCACGAAATGCACTAAAAATTATGACAAGGATACAAAAAATTTTTAAGCCCCGACCAAAACGGTTTAAATTTAACCGTTAAATTATCAGAACAAAGGTTTTTTAACCTTTCATTGTTAAGCAAGGTAATTTTATTACTAAATTACTGATCAATCACATCCTTTTCGTTACATTTAATAAGCTCACATTAAAATAATTTGATTCATTTAAGAATTTTGCTTATTCAAGTGGAATAAAACCAGAAATCATGGCCCAATAAAAAAAAAATTGAAATAAATTGAATTAAATAATTAAATGTTTATTGCTAATTCTTGAACTTAACGATTTTTTTCATGGTAATTTTTATGAATACAATTTCACACTCAAGTAAAAACCAAAAAGAGAAGTTGAATGGTATCAGATTAAAGAAGCGGTGCAATGAATGATTAGGACCCACACCTATATACAGGACCTTTAAGCTGTAGAAGCCTTAGACTCAGAACTTCGAAATTTTATTTCACTCAGTATAACACCAGGCGTCCTCAATATTTTATATTTACATGAATAATTTTTTTTTAATTAATTTTACATTTCAAATGTAGCAAAGTCCCTCAATTTTTCATTTTACCGTGTATTTTAGCCGGTGATTCCTTTCCATTTCTTCTTTACTCCGATTTTCGTAACAATTGCATGTGTAAGGATGACTTTGCAAAATTTGTATTGAAACAAAAATAGTTGACTAGTTTGTTTTTATGTTCTTGCGGTATCTCTCTGTGCACTGTTTTATATAACACTAGGGAAATTCATGTAACTTGCTATGAAATGTGTTGATCTTGAAAAAATCAAGCTATTATTCATCACATTTACTGAACTTCCCTAGTGCGATTTACATTCATTATGCTTCAAAATCAAGATATTACAACCAAATTCAACTACATACGAAAACAAGAGTAAAGTGAATAAAAAGGCGTTCATACATATCTTAGCATTTTAGTGATAATCGTGCCTTAACCAAAGCAACACAATGATTTCAATGAAATTCCTGTCAATTATTTTAATTTTATCAGTATTTTTAAGTGTATCAGAATCAATTTCAATAGTACAAAAATTAAAAAGTCTGCCTAAATGTTGTCCCATTGGATTAAATTACAGGAGACATCCCCAAACCGGAGACTGGTACTGCAGTGGGGATCCTGAAGCAGAGGGCACTGAAGACGAATATTTCCTTAAATCAATTGCAATTCAATACCAAATTTTGCTGAAAAAGAAAACGTGTAAAGTGAAATTAGTAAAGTCAATTAGTTTGAATACGAAATTGCAAGTGACAATTGAAGGAAAATTGAGGATGAATGGCGAAAAATTGGTCGATACAGATTTTTGTTTGGAAAAAGATGGTGAGCTGAACATCCTAGGGGTGTATACATGTGAACAGGACTCAAAAGAAGAAAATACAACTAATGAAATTGATTTAACTACAACGACGACGACGACAACAACAACAACAAAAGAAGGCTTAGAACCAAAGGAAACCAAGAACAGGAATTCGGTTGTTAAATTTCCGTCATCAAAAGGAAAATACATTCAAAAATGTTGTCATTTTGGTGAGGGATTGCAAAAACGATATGATGGTGTCTGGGTTTGTCAACCACAATCCAATAAAACAAAGCCCAAGGATTTTTTGTCTGTCCTGGGACTTCAATACAAAACATGTTCAAATTGTTTGAAAACCTCACAGTATTATGACAGAACTTTAGGAAATATTAGTGATCCAGTTGGATTTCTTGAGGATAAACTTTACCTTCGATTTCACAGTGATTATTGTCTTGATCGCATTAATAGAACAGATAAAATTTTGCTATTTTATTGTTAAATTCAGTATTAATTTTATGATCCAGTTCAGTAGAGTTGAAAGTCCCCAATTAAAAAAAAAAAGCAAAAACTGTAATATTTATATAACAATGATGGACAGGTAAACACACACTTGAAGTTTTTTATAACAAAACGAAAATTGAGTGGTTTAGATCAAATAAGACAATACAATCGAAATTTTTGTATTAAAATAAAATTTGATGTTAACATTTAACATTGGCATAAAAAATTAAAATATAAGCTTACATTTGAATAAAAACACAATTTTAGTTTATTAAATTTCTATGTATATCCTTTCAAGTGGAAAATAATCACATCGACAAATTATGAATTCATCCTTATTATAAACTTTATATTCGACGCAATATTGATCAGTCAGTATTAAATTTCCGAGCTCAATATCGCCATTATTTGAAATTTTTATATTTTTTAGATTTTCTTCCTTAATTGGTTCACAATTTTTTTTTGAACACGATAATGCCTGATGCTTAACATCAATTTTATTATCTGTAAAAATGCTCCAAATACTTTCAGCGAGCTCTCTCGATTGAGGAACTGGTCGATTTGGTCCAATTAAAATTTCATCTAAAGCATGACACTTTTTCAAAACAGGTTTCGGATCACAAATCGCTAACACAAGCGAATTCCCCATTGTTTCAAGACAAAATTCGTCTCGCAAATATTCCTGATTGTTAACTGTAATCGTTCCATTATCAAAAGTCTTTATAACTTCATTCCTTAACAAAATTCGATATCGTGGCACTGTACAAAATTTCTGAAATCCATTTAACGTATGTTTTGTATTCAATGGAAATTTATTTGTTTTGGTGCAGGTGTACGTTGGATTGGTATTCAATTGAAATTCTTCTCCAATTGGACAACATTTTGGAGTTGTTCCAAGGAATCCACAATCAACAGATGAGTTACTTGTAAAAATTAAAAACAACAACGAAATCAAAAGAACTTTCATTTTTGATCCAATTCCTTTGAATATTTAATTTACATTACGATTTGATTGAGAATTTTATTTACACTACAAGAACAAGATCAAATAACAACTTATCGAACTAAGATTTTGTCATTTTGATAACTGGTTTTTTTTCCAAAAAATATCAGAATAAATAAAAAACAAGTTTTTTTAAGTCGAAAATACTGCACGCGTCAATAAAGAAAAGGAATATTAAAAAAACCCTAATTTACTAAATTTAACATATAAATACTACAATAAAAAGTTAAAATTTAACAATAAAATAAATACGTTTCACCACTTTTAACTTGTAAATCAATGCAATAGTCGTATCCTGCCAGAATCTGTTGATCTTGATTGATGGCTGACAGTAAATCCGTGTAATCATCGATTGATTTAACATTTTCCATGCTAATCTGACAATTTTTATTTTGAATGAAATCAATATCATTGTATTTCTTTTCCAAAAATTGGTCTATTAATGTATGAGGCCGGCACACGGTTGTTTCTGTGTCCAAATCACGCGCTACACCCTGAAAAAATTCACAACATTTTGGTAGTGTTATTTTTGAGCTTTCGTTCTCATTAAAATTCAATATCTTGGGTGTTTTCTCTTGATTGATTTGATTCGATTTTGTCACTAGTTGTCTCTCTACACAAGTAACGAGCATTATTTTGGCGCTTGCTTGTTCATATTCCAGACAATATGGCGAATATGTTGCATTTTTATATGAAAGACTGTTGTCAAATGAATTTAATTCGATTAGTTTTGGATCTCGCAGGAAAAATCGTTCAACTTCACCGATGCAAGTTTGATTTACGAATTTCGTTTTAAATCTGTTGTTTAATTCACTCATTAGTGATCCTCCATTTTCAGTGGCACAATATAGCTTATCTCCTTCAATGACATAATCTTCATTTGGTGGGCAACACTTGAACAGTGTTGGTTTTGAGGGTGAGGGTCTTGGTTTAGGTACTTTAGTTGAAGTGACTTTGTCTGGACGTTGGGTCGTTTCTGTGATAGACGGTCTTCGTTTTGATCCTTTAGTTGAGGTGACCAAGTTTTGACGTTTTGTCGTTTCTGGGACCGAAGGTCTTCGTTTTGGTGCTCTACTAGATGTTATTACATTTATTCGAGGTTGCTTTCTCGGAGAGTCTGAATAAGAGCACACAGTAAGATACCATTTTTCGTCATTCAAGAGGTAATCAATGCAATAATTTGAATAGTTACTTCCTTTATAAAGTAAATTTTTGCTATCTGTAACGCTTACATCGTTCACATTTCGTATGAGGTTCGTGATTGGTCTTCCTTTACATGCTAATTTTGACTGATAATTCAAAGTAAATTCTTCACTTTTAGATGAAAAACTTTTTTTCTTGCTTTTATAGTAAGCACTGCAAATCATGTCACCAAATTCATTTCGAAGGTAACCTCTGTCGTTTTGACAACATTTATTTAAATTACGAGTTTGTTTTGCCACTGCTCGAGAACCAAACAAACAATGAAGAATTAACCAGTTATTGTTGGTTGTTGAATCAAATTCTACACAATAATCTTGATAAACATCATTTTCATACAATAATTGGCCTTGGTCATTAACTTCTAACTGTCTAATATCTCGTACGATACTTTGTCCTAAATAATTTTCTGAATTTCCTTTCAAACATCCTAGTGGCTTATATTGAAATTTTCGCATCAATGAACTTTTGAAATTAAGACCACTTTCTCCTATTTTAACACAACCAATACGATCTTGTTCGATTAATCCATAAATTTCATCCATACCACAGCACTTATTTATTTTGGCATTTAACGATAATGCTCTAAACTGTGATCGACCATAAATTTCATTGTCATCTAATGCTCGTTTAAATCCCTCACATTTTACAATAAAGAATATGACAAGACTCGTGTTGAATATAAAATTTAATGATAATGACATTACATTAATTTTAAAAATAATCTTGGTGCTATTGTTATTAACAGATGATGTTTACTCTTTGGATACTCAATTAAGACTGAACTTCTCTTTTTGTGTAAATCGTTGTCATATGGATGTATGTCTTGAACTGGTTCCTTATTTTTTTGAATATAGAATATCAAATGAGAATGAGAAGATATTTATACAAATTGTTTTTTTTTTTTTCTTAAAAGTTTAAGGAACTTTAAATTTAGAAGTCATAAATTACGAGTTGTGGTTTTAATACACCTGCGTTCTAGCAAATAGCAAAATACGAGTGCAAAATACAGGATTGAATTTTAACCAGTTAAAACCCAAACCACTAACACAGTCATTAAATTTTCAGGTTTTTATTATTTTTTTTTTGATTGAAAATCAATCTAAAGACGTCACTGATCTTTTCTTCAATAAAGTTAAATTATCTCTTAGGAATCTCACGTGATTCAACCGTTTTCACTTTTTTATATATTGAATATTTCGTGATACACTGCACGCATTGATTGAAATTTTAAAATTTTCAGTTTAGAACAAGCATAACGGGTTTTTAATTTAAAAAAATTCTTCTTAACAGTCCTGCGTAATTAAGATGATTGAGATTATTGTAAAAAGATTTCACTTTAAAACTTGAATCTTACTCAAATAATGTTATAATTAAAATAATTTATTTTATTTGATCTGAACTCTCTCTACTTGACTGACTTACCACCGGAAAGAGATACTGAAACTAACCTATAAAAAAAATAAAATAAAATGAATAAAAAATAAATCACTTTTAAAAATATAAAAACAAATTTAGACAAAACAAAGCTGGTTTAACAACAATTAATACTTAAAAAATTTAACGATTTACCAAATTCACATCCATGTGGGTTGTCATGAGATTTTAGCTACAAAAAGAATTAATAAATTGACTATAGGATACATAAAATGTAAATTTAACTCGTTATAACAGAAAAAAATGCATAATAGCGGTCTATCTTCCTATTTGATGTAACGGCACAGTACTGAAATTGGTTCAAATTAAATTGAAATCCTTGACAAAAATTGTATAAAATGTAAAGGAAATCCAGATGATGGATTATAAATGATTTTTTATGGATATTTATTGTATTTTGGAAAGAATACTTTGTTTTCGGTCTGATCTTAATGGATTTGAGTCAATATTTACATTGTAAGTTCAAAAGTACTGCAAGTTGTAATTCAAATAAAAAAGGGTTGCTTTACAAACCATGTTTTACAATATCTTGCTTTAAATGTTCACAAAACATTGGATTTCGTTTTTGCTCATGCATCAAACTATACTTAAACCATATTTCAACTTATGACCAAATCGCAAATCCTTTAAAATTGTGGGTAGTTCTTTGAAAAGGTCCAAAATTATCGCACACAAGTTTTCTCATGAAGTGTGTCTTCTACTGACGAGCCTCATCCAAAACTTAACACGATTAACTTATCACTTATATGATTTTCTAGAAATATTCAAAAAAATGCAGCGATAATCTTCAATCTCACACACTTTTTTACTCTTCCGTATCCAAATATCGACTGATACCTTATTTGTTCAAAAAAATAAGACCAATAAACTTTTATCAATGTAAATCTGTAACTTTAAACCACTAATGAAACATAAGGAACTGCATATTTGATGTAAATTATATGCATTTTGATATAATCATTCACAAAAATAAATTAAAATTATATTGAGGCACATTCACTATGATGGTTCAAAGTCATTAACGTTCAATATATTCATAAAAATATAATCGTGATTAACCAAAAATTTAATTATTTATTATTTAATAAATTATAAATATAATGAAATAATTATGTCAAACGTAAAAGAAACGAAAAAATTATCGCATAAATCAGCAGGAAACATTTTTTAAAAAATAAAATTAATAATTAAAATTTTTGATTAACTGTTTATCTGATTTTACATTAAATTAATAATAGTAAAATAAAATAAAATAGATAAAGTTTATTCAAAACAAAGTATCACATTGAAATGAAACTGTTTTAATATTAAAATTAAGTGATTTTTGGATTGAAGTGCGTATACTGTTTGATTGCGTTAAATAAATCGCTCATTCCGACTTTTAGCGATATTTCTCATGTATTTTCATCATTCAAACGAATCAGAATTAAAAAAAGCTTGATTAATAAATTAAAACACAATAAAATTATGAACGACATAAAAAAACTTGTCCTGAATCGAACAATGATACAAGAAGACGCTTGATGTAAGAAAATACAAAAAATAATATTTAGTTAAACTTGTGCCGGTGTCTCAATCGGAAGTTGTAACAAATTCTTACGAAAAAAAAAATAACAAACTTAAAAAAAATGACTATTTTTGATTATTTAATGATATTGTTTAACATGACTATGACTAACAACGTCGTAACTCCACCTGTAATGGAAAATCACCAGAACATTGTTCCAGTCCATAACCTAACAAAATTCAATGAAATTGAACCTCAAGCAGCTCAAATTAATATGACAAGTTTATCATTCCAAACTGTGAATAAATGTTGTCCAGATTATCAGCATTACATGGAAGATGACAAACGTAGGATGATTTGTGGAAATAGTTCAACTATATTTAATGCCATTACAATTGAAAAAGTAGGATTTAAATTTGTACAACAATATCCGTGTGAAACAGCATTCGGAATGTATATCAATAATTTTGAGAAATTCAGTGTAAATTCTTTGGGATATGTGACTTACAAAAAGCAAATATATTCAAGGTCATGCGTTGACTATGATACGCAAAACAATAGATGGATTATCATGAAATGCATAACTGACAAACCGAAGATTGGAGGAATTGTCAAAGTGAAACAAGCTTCTGAGGAAACTACGATTAGAATTCCAATTGAACAAGTGACAACAAGGGATGATTTCACAAGCACAGAGAATAGTATTGAGACCAGTAGCGGGTCAAGTAGTCGAGAAAATGATGTTATTTCAGTAGAATATTATGAAGAAGTTGAATACATTGAAGAGGATTAGCGTGCCTTTTAATGTTAAGAATTAAAGTTAATATCTAAATACCAAAACTTACTGTTAAGCTGTTGACATTTAATAACCTTGACCTTTAAGATATCTTTTTTATTGTAAGATTTTGAATTTTATTGTTATTTTTTTTAAGTTTTCGAAATAAATTCTTTATAGTTGTTAATTATACATAACACAGTTTGAATCACTTTTATCTGAATATTTTCAGACATATTGTGTTTCAAAAAAATTTGATTACTAATCGTTGTTTACATTTTGTTTTGTTAGATTCTTCGTTTGAAATTCACAAGATGATCGAAATGCGCATTTTTCAATATCAAAAGGTGAATTTCTTCAGAACATTTACAAAAAAAAAACAAATCTAAATGAAATTGACGCAAATAACAATAAAGGTCTCAAAAGTTCAATTTAATATTAAAACAATAATGTAAACAAATTACTAACTTACTTTTTTTTGTTTGTTATTCCCTGTAAGTTAATAGATTTATCTTTTAATTATTTACATTGAGAAGAAAATCTCTGAGACAAGTGTGAGACTGTGAATCATCACTCATATTCATCGTAATCATATCAAATTGAAAGAACAAATATTAGCCAATAAATTCCCCAAAATCAATCTCAGATATTTTTCTCACATGCGTAATTAACGTCTCAATTCATATTTACACAAAAACATCTATAAAACTTTTTGCTGAGTAATAATTGTTTGTTGATGGACGTAATTCGACGTAATTTCACATCCATAGAACAAAAAGTAATACAAATTAAATATGGTTACTTTTTTTCAATATAAATATCAACAAAATTTTATAATTAAATGTGAAATAATTGTGATTTTGGACGTCAAACTGAATTAATTTGGTTCAGAACTGCAAAAAATAAAAGTGTATGAGGTGAATGATCCTCATGTTACTTTTTTTTTGTTTATCGTATAAAAACTATAATAAAAAATCGTTAACTAGAACATGAATTAAATGTTTGAAGGTAAGTTTATCAAAAAATGAGTATAGTGGGCACGATTTGTCAGGTGGTAAGTTGATAGCTTTAAAAATGCAAAATCCGTTAAAAAGAAGTCAATTTTTGGTAAAAGCCAAAGGTGAGTTAATTCAGTCAACTTAGGTTGAGGAGTGGAGATATTTAAGCCAAAGTTTGAACAGAAATACGAATGAATTAAAGTCCCGAATGAAAAATTAGTTAAAAAAGTCATACTGGACCGCTTCATTCGTCCAGTGGTTAGAGCATTCGCTTTGCAACTTGACGGCTTGGGTTCGATACTCAGAGCGGACAATCATCAGTCCTATATACTGTAGTTTTCTTCTGATTGGATTGTAAAGTGCGATAAAAAGCAGAACACACACCATGGAACTTGATCACAAGCTGGTACCAATCTGTATGGAGCAGAAAAAATTGATACTACCGCACCGTAGCAAGATACTCCACTCTCTGTACGCATCAAAAAGTAGAGATCTTTAGGATAAGTCGATAACGTAGAGCAAAATCAAAAATAATTTGCATTATATAGATTAATAGATTTAAGTTTCATTTAGATGAAAGACCTTCAAGGACCCATTGTGGGTCACAGGTGGTCTTATGAAGAGAAAAAATAAATGAACTATACATGGAAAAACTGATGTCGTGTGATTTTACCAACTTGAACTAAAAGTGTCAGGCACATGTCCCATTTAACATTTTTGGATCCTGCTCTGAGTGTTCTCATTTCACATCCATGACCTTGTAATGTAAATGCACATCAACAAAATTCAAATTTCACTTTTCTCACATTAAAATTTTTTTTGGAGAATTTCCCAAATGAACGTCATTTCATGCCGGCTTACAGTTATATTATATTATTTTAACTTAAAATTGAAATGAAACTTGATTTATTATAATACTTGTCGACTTTTGTACCCACTCCTATGCTTCTAATTCAACTTTTTTTTTAATATTATTATGAATGAATTAAAATTATCTTAATATAACTCGTTGTTGACATTACTTGATTCACGGGAACTTTTGCATATCTCGTTTATGACGATGAATAAAATCCTCTTACAACAAAAAAAAGTGAATTCCGTTTTTTCTATTAAAAAAAAAAAAATCTAATTCTTATTCTAATTCAATCTTAATTACATCTTTAATAATATAAAATGTGTATCATTTAACTACATTTCCATGTAATTTTATAAATATAGAGAATGATCAGCAGGTTTTTTGTTAATACTTTTTTTTCATATTAATTGACAAAGTACAGACATATGACATATGTATTTGAAACTCATATGTGCTCATATGTGTGTTAACTTTACATGTAAATTTATATAAAAATACAATTATTATTATTATTATTGCTAAAGTAAACAAAACAACACATTATAAAATGTGAAATACAGTGCACAGTGTTGTTGAGTTGCGGAAAGCGTTTAAGCAAATGTGAGTGAGACGAACACGTTCAGTTGAATATTGATAGTGAAGCAATTCAGATCGTTAAATGTAAAGTTGTCTTAAAATAAAATTAAATAATTTGAAGGCTATGGTTAAAAAGACCTTTTATTGAAACGAAAAAAAATAATAATAATAATAATAATTAAAAAAGTAAATAGCAAAAGTTGCGATAGAAATCAATAAAATTATTCAAAAAAAAAAAACATTTAAAATGAATATTAAAATAACAATTGTCAAAATCGTAAGGCTGATACAAGCTCAACAGAAACCATCAACGAGAGACAGAAAATTCTTCAAAGAAGTCATAAGAGTGATGAAATATTAAAATGGAAATTCAAATTTAGTTTAAGATTAAATTTAACACTAAGCAATAAATGGATGGGAATTCGCATTTGGAACACCAAATTAGCATCTTCATGCAGATTTATTGTTAAATTGTCATAATAAAGACTGTGAAATAATATTAAATGATGACTGTTTTATAAAGAGTCACATTTTATAGGTTTAATTAATTATTTTAATGTTAATTGATCAACAAAAATTTAATGTTACATTTTAAGATATTAATTATTTATTCAAAAAAAATTTATAATAAAAATGTATTTATAAAAATCACTCATACAACCAAAGACTTTTACTTTAAAATTAAAATAAAATTAAAACTGAATTTTGGATTCAATGTCAACTTCACTTCGGTTGGTGTCATTTTGTGTACTTTCAAATATGGTAAATGTTCAATTTTTTTTTTGAGATTGTTTACGGATGTATTTTTTTCAATGTTTATTTTTATCGGTAAGTTGAATCTTGTGAATTGGTTGTTTCCCATTGGATGTGTTAAGTGACATGTTTCATTTGGGTGTTTTCTTTAATAAACGGGCCATTGAATGAGGTGAGAAATGGTTTTTTTTTTCTAATTGAAATTGAGCACACATGAATGCTTAATTTGAATAATGAAACTTTCTGGTCAAGTTCATTTAATTGGTGAGTGATTATCGTTAAAATGGTAAATTTGGTATATGATTGAATGAAATCGAATGGAAAGTCAAGTCAAGGGTTAGTAAGTGCGTTGCTATGCTTGATTTGAGTTCATCTGTACAAGGAATGAAATTTACTTTTGATTTTTAGTGCATTTCGTAAGTAAAAATGCACTATTACAGACGGTTTGTCCGCCACTTTGTCTGTCACTCTGACAGTTCGTAAGTCTGACCACTGATCGCTATCCATAACTCCGGAGTGGTGCATCGGGGTTTTTTTTTGTAGAGGAGGTCTAAAGAATGATTTATAACTCATTAGTTTTGAGATTGGGTTCCAGAGCCACCAAAGCCTGAAAAACCGTTAAAAACGGTTATCAATTTTAAGAATGAATTTTATTCAATCAAACGAGTCCTATCGAAATGCAATTTTCTAAACCGCCCAGAATTACCCATTTTTTTCATAATATGGTAAAAGTGAATGGTGAACAAAAGCAGCAAGATCACGATCAAGCCTAGTTCAATAAATTAGAGCAAGATTATGCACTGATGCATATCGTTCAATTTTCGAGGGAAATTCAATTCAATTTTGAAATTAAATATCAGAAATTTAACGGTTTTTTGTATCAAAATGCTACAATTAAGCTTTTCCACTACAATTTTTATTTCAAAATCGTCTGAATATGACTTCGACATAGATTAGTTTGGCCGATGGACAGCCCGTGAGCCCAATTTCTCATTTTTGATCAAGGCAATCTGAATTTTGATAGAGAAATCTGGAGAAAGAGGACCTGTCCCGATTTTTCTAAAAATTCCTTGTCATGTCTTCCTATCAAGCGTCATGTAATACTCGAACAACCCACATTTATTTGTATATGTTAAAAAATGTTGATGTGTATAAGGAAAATTTTCTTTATCTAATCATTTATACAATTTTATTGAATATTTTTGATAAGAAATACAAATTTAAGGTGTAAGTACTTACTCTATCAGTACTTAATTGAACATCAACTGAAAAAGAATCAAAATATTTAGTTTTCGCGCCTCAGGAGAGTGAAAAATTCAAGCAATGTGCTATGTGACATTCAAAATTAATTCATAAAAATAATTAGCATGACATTTTAATTAAAATAACCATAATTTTGGATATTATTTGAACGAAAACATCAATTCTGGTTATTAAATTCAAAATTTGAATCAGTACAAGTAAAATTGTATCACAAAAACTATAAATGTGATAAAATTTCAAGAAAAAAAATGTGCATATATGATTTTAAAGTCAACAGTTCAAATATTTAAATTAAAATTCAAATAAACTTTTATCAGTCGTGTTTCATGTATTTAATTATCAATAAATTGGCAATCGTATCAACTTAATGAAAGATAAGAAAATTTTTATTACATAAACATTAATTGTACCTTCATTTGATATGACAAATTTGAAATTTACCAAGAAAAAGGCAAGTTTTGTCGGAAATTTGAATTCCAAGACAACTACGTCAAAAACTAAAGTCTTGGAACCACCAATAAAAAAAAATAATAAAAAAAAATGATTTATCAATGCAATGAATGACTAACGAAGGAATCACTTTACACATAATTTTGATGATAATTTTTTTATCTTATCATCGTGGAATATAAACAATTTTTTTTAATATAATTTTTCATTTGATATAAAACCGTAATCGATAAGAATTTAAATTCAAATAAAATTACACTGTCATTTAATGCAGTTTGATAAATAATTTATTTTCAAAAAATTTATTTCCTGTGTCAAAAAAAATAACATTTAACAAAATGAAGGAAAATTCAATCATAATAGCGTTAGTTATCGTGTTATCAATCAAATCCATTAAAATGAGTAGCATTCGGACGACAGAACCTCCGCTGTATGATAACTATGATGACGATTATTTTGATAAAAATTCAGATGAAACTGAAAATCCAGATGACGAGGAAATGTTATCTAATAGAATTCGATTACAATCAACGTCAATTCCTGATGTCACATCACAAAATGACCCTACAACAATCATCACAACAACTGAAGAGCCTGCAATTATATTAAGTGCTGGTTTAAGTCAAATCTATTCAATTCACAACAAAAATCCGAATAAAGACAAAAAACTGATGAAGTTGCTACAGGAAAATGCTGGTGAAGCAGAGCCACCATTGAATTGCACTCCATTCAAAGTAAGTTCAAGTACCAATTGATATGTAAATTGCCGGTATATTACATAAAAAATAATTAATAACTTCATATTAGATGTTAGGATCGCAACCAGCACTGTTGCCAGTTGTGACAATTCCAAAGTGCTGTAATGTCGGTGAAAATTATTACTTTAATGAGACAGAGAAGGGTTGTGGTGCTGCAAGAACGGATTTTAAATTTGATTTGATTCATGCTGTTTTCTATGAAGGATGTATCGAGGACCAGGAAATGAATTTGACTTATAGAATTGAGCAGAAGCCGCCTTGTGCTGGGTAAGTAGACCATTTTTGCATGGAAAAAGTGTGAATTATGAAAATTATAATGAAAAAAGTGATTACAGAGGAATTTTGTACAATGAAAATTATGGTGATTTTTTGTATGTGCTATCAAATGGTTCATTGCTTCGAGTTACGGAAGATTGGGAGTTTTACGATATAATTAACGAATATTGTCTTGATATGACTTATGATAACGATGAATTTGTACTAAGTGCTATTTCGTGTCACGATGTATATGGCGGCGTGGTTCATGTCTCACAGATTCAAGGAACGGTCTGTGCTGTTTGTAAGAAATTTTGAATTATTTTAAATTTCATGTAAAATCAAACTAATTTTCTTCCAATCAGTTATGATGATTTCAGTGCCATGCCTCATTGCAGTAGCACTAATTTACTTTTCAATTCCGAATTTGAACGATTTACATGGAAAAGCGTTAGGATTACATTGCGTTTGTCTTGCAATTGGATACCTGCTGCTTGCTTTGATTCAATTCACTGCATATCGTGAAGGAATTACAGGATTTTTTATTCAATATTTCCTGCTTGCTGCATTTTTTTGGCTCCTTCTCATGGTAATGGATATTTCTGTTCAAGTTTGGCACTATTTACCAAAAGGCATGGAAATGACAAATTATAAAGAAAATTGTAGATTATTTAGTTATACCATTGTGGCACAAGGAATGCCATTGATTTTTGTCCTGTTAACGGTGAGAGAAGGATTTTCTGGACTTCCATCGTATTATTTTAGAGCTAATGAAGGAGGTAATTTAATTCATTTCAACATTAAATTTTAACCTAAAATCGAAATGCAAATTTTCAGGTGAAATGGCATCCCAAAAGTATTTCATTCCAGTTGTAACAGTTATCTTAATATTTGCAATCATTATTACAATCGTAACTGAATGTGGATATTCAAAATTGAGTGATTTGAACACACTTTCGTTTATGAGAAGATTTTCTGAAAGATTTAGTAGACAGACATCACGGGTGTCGAATAACACGATTACACGTCAAATTTCAGCGGTAGTCAAAAACCTTGATCCAGAAAAAATTGAAAAAGTTGCTACCATGTAAGTGAATTAATGGAGACGCCTGGTTAATTTTAATTTACCCATAATTTTACATTTTCTTCTTCTAGGAAAAAGAGTACAAACATTTTACTGGCAATTATGTGCATAACCTGGATATGTGAAATAATTTCATTTTATTTCACTTCAAGTCGTATAAGTCCAATAATGTTTCTGGATATCATCAATGCACTTCAAGGCGCATTCATTTTCATGTTATTTGTGTGTTTACCGGGACCTATGAACATTATTAGGAAATATTTCAAGGATAAATATGAAATTGTAGATGAAACGAGACAAAAGGAGTTGAATGAAATTCGAAGTGCGTTATTACAAAATGGAACTGCGCAGAGCAAAACGGCAACTATTAGGAGGAGCTTTTAAAATATAGTTTTTTATTTAAGTTTAACTTTGTAGATCTTTTAGTGAGTCATTTGAAATATTTTCAGTTAAATCCTACTTAAGCACTTATAAGAAAATTAGTCAGTCAATTAGTCGTATAAAAATAAATTATAAGAATGAAGTTCAAGTTTGTATTTTAATTTGTATTTTTTTCACCACCAAAAATATTTTTTTTTGTTATGATAAATTAAAAATGTTTATAAAGCAAAATATTCTCTTCAATTTCAAACTCACACATTTACAGCTAAAAACGTCTTTAGTAGCTATTTGACTGTTGAGTTTTACATATGTGTGCTCCATTTCTTTGAAAAAAAAAGATTTTTTGAAATGAAATTCCATTCATTTAAATTTTTATTCGCAATTCTCAGCATATTAATTCAAAATATTCAATCTTGGGATCTCAGATCTTTAAATATAACTTCATTTTCGATTATACATGTCTCGATTTATTGTAATCGAGCTTTTCTTTCAATTGAGAGCACGAACAACAGAAAAAGTGAGTATTTTTTGTCATTACATGTAATATTTGTTAAAAATTCAATTCCCAATTCAAAAATTGTCAGTTCCAACTCTCATTGAAGCATCATGGCCTGAAAATATGCTCAGTATCCGTCCAAAGGCATTTTCAGAAGATCCAACGATCAGATACCTGAGACCTGGATTAATTTGTGATCATATTGTGAATGCACGTGTCACTGACATTGATCGAAAAGGAAATTTATGGATCTTGGATGATGGTGGAAAGTATCATGGAAGGGAATGTCTGCCAAAATTGTCGATTCATTGTCTTTTGTTACTTAATGAGAGGGTATTTTAATTTTATTTGAAGTAATAATTTCATAAGAGCATTAATTTTTTTCAATTAAATTCAGATTCACGTGCATGAATTTCCGGAATTCAGATCACTTAGATTTGCATCACTCGTATTTGATCCAGTGGTCGCTGATGAACTTGATACGAGAGCGTTCTTCACATTTCATGACAGTTCATTCATCGTTTTGTATTCATTACGGGAAAAGAAATACGCTAAAGTTAAATTTGAGTAAATTTAATCGGAAATTTTATTGCAGTTCATATTTTTATTTTAATTTCATTAATTTTTACAGGAGCAATGAAATATTTAGATCGGCAAGACCGACCTTATCCGAGGTGATCATAAATTACAATGACTTGATGTATTTGTTGGATGCCAATACAGGAAATTTGTACTCAACATCAACAACTTCCCTTAGATACACTCCTATCAGATTGATGGAGCGCCAAGCAGGGCATCAGGTAAAATTTTATTTGAATTTCAATTTTTTTGTAATATTAATTGCATAAAATTCGGATGAATGGTTAGAATTTCTTATGACATCTTGTTTATTATTATTGTAATTTCATTTACAGAGCAAATATTTACTTGGATTTGTTCTTGACTTCAGTTTTTATTTAAATAACATTTTTTTTTAAAATTAATTTCAGTACTCTCACTCATCTGTGTCAATTCGTGTTCAATTGAATTACGTTGGAAGTCTCCTTGGACGTGCTAAGAGCATTGTCTTGCATCCCAGAGGTCGAGTTTTCTACATTTTACCACGAGACGGAGCTGTAATGGAGTGGCATCCAAGACTGCCTCTATCAGCTGAATATCATGAGGTTGCATATCTTGGCGGTGGTAATTTAACTCAAATCGTATTTGGATGGAAAGGAAGTGTTTGGGCAGTTTCAAGTGACTATTTGTATGATCAAGGCAAGAAGTACAGTCACACCATCAGAATACGATATGCTTAAATTGATATTAAAAATAATGACTTAAATTAACAATCCTGTGACATTTAATTTTGGAAGTATATCGACGACTTTTGTCAATTCATTGACATCACATGCATAGTAATAACCGTCTGGGATCCTTTCTTGTACGTTGTGAACCCATTTGATTTTGTAACTGATATCAGTACAAAAAATGTAATCACGACGAATTTCATTGAGTGTCACATATGGATTGTTAACTCCAATTAGTGCAATTCCATTAAACGATTTCCTATCAATAACGATTTTGTAGAAGATTTTTGGAACTGGTATGAGTCCATTTCCATTGTCATCATAATTTAAATAGAAATCCTTCTTCTGTCCATTCACATCCTTATACGATACAATTCCATAAGTACCCGTATAGACATCGACAGTTAAATCCCGTTCAGTTACCATTCGTCGAACTGATTCTTCGATTTTGGCCCAATTTCCACCGTTAAACGTCGAGAATTGTGGTTGCACGTTAATAAAATAATGCGTACTCCTTTGCTGATTTGCCATTATCATGTCAGCTTTTGGTGTTAAGTGACCTCTATTCAAAGATTGACGTTCATTGATTAAGATATTCGCTACATCTTCCGATCCTAACATTTTTGTGAGTACTTGAATTTGATTAATTTTTGAATAAAGTCGATTTACATTTTTACTTGTAAAATGATCGCGACCCATAAGGAAACTAGGACGTGGCACCCCGTTCTGATTCATTGAATTCGCTTTACTTAAAATATTATGACTCCAAAATGTTGTGTCAGTCAGATTATTTCTACAAATTGTAATTAATTTGTGAAATGATTTATCAAAATTATTGTTCACGTCACGTGTCAAAGAAGGAATTTCGTATCCAATTTCAATGAGATGACCATCATTTTTGCATTTTCCAACGGTTTTTGTTGTATGAAATGTATTCCGATTACAAGCAATTTCATTTAATGCTTTCTTCTCACCATTTATGACAAATGTTTTGCGATCCAGACAATTTGCTTTAAGAGAATTGACATTAAGATAATTTTTGAATCCATGACTGCAATGAAGCTCAATCGCTTGACTGGTATTCAAATAAATTATTCCCTTAGTGCTGTTAACTGGCTCCAAATAATCACGCTTCGATCCATCGAGATGGTGTGTCATAAAAAGAGGTTGTGGATCAGCTAAATCTCTGTTAATGTCAATTTCACATCCAGCGTTTGTCAAATAATTTCCTCCTAATCCACTTAATTTCTCAAATTCCGATAAAATTGAATCAAAAATATTTTTATCACTAGGAATCACTCTTGAATGTAATTGTTCTATAACGGAACAAATTAAAATGAAATAACTCGCTTTAAGCATTTTAACTAACTAGAAATTAGTTTTTTCAATGAACCGAACCGTGCAATTTACGAGCATTAACTAAATGAATGAAATGTTTTTGTTTTATTTTCTACAATTTTTTTAATGATAGCTCGAATGAACTGTTAACGGTAGCTGTTGTTGTTTGATACTGATCGCAGTTTCTACTGAAATGATATTTTATGTAAAAAATATTCAAGATGAAAGTAAATACACTGTTAAATTTTTAATTTCAACGTTTTCTGAGAAGGACTTAATGGACTTTTTTTTAGAAAGTTTACGATTCAATTGAGATTTTAAATGTAATACAATGAATTTGGACTCATCTCATGACCGTAATTGACTCATAAGGAGATTTTTTTTGTTAACAGTGTTGGTTTATGATAAGAATTAATAGATCTTGTTTTCTTCTAACATAATGAATGTTATCTTACAAGTAATGTTTATTGCATACCTTTGTTTCCAGTTATTTGTTGGTGAAATTTTTAAATTGATCCTGGTTCTAAAAGAAACATAGTAAAGGATTTTGGAACTGAATATGTACAACTTTATTTTACGTTTAACTAATTTGTATAATTTTTTAATAGAACTCATACTCAAAAAAATACAATTCAATTCTAATATTTAGTGTATATCGCACATATTTTGGAATACATATATCTCTTTTTTCTTTAATTATTAATATTATTATGATATTTAAGTTAGTTTTCATAAAATATAATACAACATCGTATGATTGGCCCTTAAAGAGTGGGTTTTTTTGTGACTAAGTTTTTATTTTGGTAATAATTCTCTTTTTATCGCTTTACTTGCCTTCATTACCCATCTTGACCTTACTTGTCATATAAATACCAACAATCAGTCCAAAAAGACCGATAGCAGATCCGAAAATCTCCACAATCAAAATTTTAACGAATAAAGCAGCATTAGCAGCATCGGCAAGAGCAGCTCCAGATCCCACAACACCAACAGCAATGCCACAGAACAAATTAACTAAACCAACTGATAATCCAGCCCCAAACATGACATATCCAGCCATCCAATTTGTTCCTTTCAATTCAGGTTTTTCAAGGAATTTCGCTTCGTTAAATTCCTCCAACATACCCGACAGGACAATTGCTGTGATGAGACCATAAATTGCAACAGCCTCACAAAATATAACAGAAATAAGATTTTTTGTTTTGATTCGTGGTGCCTTGACACCACCACCAACAATACTGACACCAGTTGTATGAATACCGAGAGCAGCACCAACTACCGAAAGTGATACAGCTAATGAAATACCAAGTGTGGCCCACATATATGGGGAAGTCTCTTCCAAAAACCATCCAAAACTTACTCGTTCACCTTTGCCAGTCAGGACGTGATACAATACGGCAAGACTGCCAAGAGAGACAACAGTCCCAACAAATGTGTATCCTAATGTGTAACGCATATTTGAAAGATGTTCGCGACGACTTTTTACTCAGACAAAATCACGAAATTAATATAAGTTTAAAGTTTTTTTCTAGGAACGAGACTTATTTCGATCGATCTGCTGATTTTTCTCTACCCTCACGTGATTTTGTCCATCAAATTGTCAATCAATATTTTTAGTACATGAATTGGCCACAGTGCTCATTGTCATGCAACGCTGTTGCACGTATTTGAATTGTGTTGCAATGAAATTATCATAAGTGTGATGAATCAGTTGAATTTTTTAATTGAAAAAAATTAAATTAATTTAAATTAAAATTAGAACAAAAAAAAAATATTAAAATTTGAATTGAAATTTTCTTCACCGCTCTTCATTTTTTAATTGAGTTTTATAAAGTGGTCTAGATATATAAAAAAAAATAAAATGAAATCTTCCCCTCTTAAATTTCAATACAATTTCATGTACATTTACATCGAGCAACATAAAAACAGCACGCGACATAAATTTTAGCATAAGGTCATCAAAAAAAAAAAATTATGTTGTCCCATGTGATGATGTCATAATTTGAATTGCAATGGGCTTTGTCATTTATTCAAATTAATTTTCATTTCAAAAATGGTCTTATCATTCAAATTCTGTAATATTACAATGAAATTTGAAAATATATGCAATATCAGAGATAAAATTCAATAAAATTCACTTCAAATCATGTTCAAACCTCTCTGTTTACATTTTTTTACCTAAAATTTCTGTATGTTCAACAAGTTCCAACTGAAATTACGTCTCTCATTTATATGAGTAACTCATATTCACATATGTCATATACACATCCATACACACGTTCATTCATACAGAAACACAATTGAATAGACCAAATGCGGAACAAACAAAAACATGTGTGTGCTCATTAACATTCAAATCATATAAAATTGAGTTGGGATCAAAATTGAGTGGCATTTTAGTTTTGAACGCGAAACAAAGAACATCACAATTCAATTAATATTTCTGCCGTTTAATTATACATATATTTTATTATTATTATTATTGTTGTCACATTATCTGTGGCCATATGTGAATATGTTTAAAAATTTTACGTAAAGAAATATCTAAGAAAAGTGAAGCGTTACAAAAAGTTTACATTGAAATCATAATTGACTTAAATGTTACATGAAATTTTATAAAAAAAGGGTTTTGCGCGTAATTTTAATAAATAAAACATAATTAAAAAAAAAAAAATAAGCACTTCCCTTAAAAATATATGAAAAGTGAACTAAAATTGCCTCAACAATAAATGTTTCATGAAAAAAAGAGGAATCATTTTCATTTGAAGGCCTATAAATAGAAGCTTCACTAGACAAAAAAGTGTTAAAATTAAAGATTAAAATGCGGAAAATTTTGAAAAATCAACAATAAATAAAAAACATAAAACAAATCTAAAAATTGTGTCATCAAAATAATTTTTTACATGAAAATTTCATAAATCAACACAAATTTCAGTTAAAATAATCAGACACGTGTGTGTGGAATTAATTTGAATTAAAATAAGCGTTTTTTTTTTAATAAAATTGAACAATAAAATTAAAATATTGTCAAATTCTAAAATAAAAATTCATATTAAATATTTAAAAAAAAGTTACATGACAAATCTTATTATCTATTATAATAAAATTCAGAGTGAGACATCAATTTGAAGATAAGTGCGGTAAGTTTAAAACCAGACAAATTATTTTTTTTTAAATTCCAATTGAGATCCAATTGATATTGAAAATGAGATAATTGAAAGTTAAGAGTTATAAAAAAAATAAGTTTATTCAATTTTATCAGTTAATTAAGTGATATTACTATGAAATTTAACCCTTCGTCGAACTTCTTCGTGAGGGCTTCTTAAGTGACTGCTTTTTTCATAATTAATTAAAAGTTGTTCCTTCAAATTTTCTTAAATTTTGAATAATTTTACCTTTTAAATTGAATTTCAATTAAATTTTTATTCTCATTTCACTTGTCAAAGAATTTTAACGGTTTAGGCCATCAAAGGGTTAATTAAAAAAAAATATAATTGAGAGCCTTTGCGTGATTTCTTTGTTTTTTATCGTCTTTTTCAATTGAAACAGATGCAAGATATCATTAATTATCACATGTAAGACGTTCATTTTCATTTCAAAGCTGAAGTGTAATTAACAATAAATATTTTGTTTGATTAACGGACGGAACTTCAGACAACAAAAGTCATTGTAAATTTTATATCTCATTTAATAACAAAGAAAAGTTATTATTTATTTTTTGTTTAAAGGGAAATTTTAGAATTTAAATGTGAATTTCTCTCAAAATATTTTCTGATGAATTTTATTGTCAAAGGTTATGGAACTTTACATTTAGAGATACAAATATTGAATGAGATACAAAAGTGATAAAATATTCATCTATGTATTTAAAATGAGGTACAGTGGAAATTCTCATTTCCGTGTTTAATTTTTATGACAGACGTTTTTGATACTAAAAAATATCATACATTTTTTTGACGATCTGATTAGATTTATATCTACCTAGTAAGATGAAATTTTTTGTAATTTAAACTTGGCCGAACAAATCAATTACGATATCCTTAAAATGTGACGTTTAATGGAATTTCATCTGTACTTAAAATAAAATAAAATCAAAAATTTACTGTTTCATTCATTTTTAATATTGAATTAAAAGCTGTTGAATTCTAAGAGTATGCAATAAAATAAAAAAAAATAAATGCCGGTTTTTCAAGGTCTTCTTATAATATGGAAATTTTAATATTTTATTCTATGTGTTCATTGCTTTGAAATGTCTTTTTTATTTGTCTTCTATGTTCAATTGCTCATGTCATATGAAATTAAATAGCAAAATTATTTTAAATTCTTTATGATGAGATAATGTACGAAATTTACATGAATAATAAAATTAAATGAAATTACATGAAATTAAATGAAAAAAAAATGAAATGAAAAAACAATTGAAATGAAATAAAGATAAGATATGGGAAATCATCTTTCAAAACCTTATCAATTGTAAAACTGTAGGATGTCCATGATATGCCTTGCATATGAGAGAAATTTTCGGATTGAAATGATAAAAGAAATCATTTTGAATGAAAATTTGAAGTCTGTTGCCAAAAATTGAACTGTTCCTTACACTGTCAGTTGATATTTTACCGGTGCTGAGTTACATAATTCGCAATCGCCGTATTTGACGAATTTCGACAAATGTTCATCCTAGTCAAAAATTTGAACATTCAAAATTATCAATGAATTGTTTACACTAAATAAAATATGGCAAATGTTTCATAATATTTGAATCAAAATTTTACTTGGAAACAGTCTATCAAAGTCTGAAATCAAAAAATAAATTCAACTCATTTATATATCAATGAACTGCAAACTGACCACCCTCAATAATAACAAAAAATAACAAAAAAGAGTGAATAATGAATAATAAATATAATTTTAATCTACATTTTGTATTTTATATTTTACATTTTTCTTCAATGATAAGAATTAATAATCATAATCGCATTAAACAAAGAATTTCCGCGTTTTTTGATTTGATTGTGATTCAAAATCATAAAAAATGAATGAAACTTTGCACCATGACTCAATTGGATGAAATTGATAAGTATCAAAAATGTATCAATTCAAACGATATGTGATCAAATTACAACCACAAATGATGTGTGTCATTAAATGTGTTTTGGTTTTGAAATCTGTGCCCTGTATTTCATTTTTTTATAGCCACAAACCTTTTTTTTTATCGCCTATTACAATGAATGGACTTTAATTTAATGTTACATTCAAAGTAAGGCACATCCACCGTGGACTTGAGTCCAATTTTTTCAATTTTACTGGTCATTTTAATTTCAATTTTTCAAATTTCTTTTGAATTCTACTTTTACTTATTCTGCAAAATTCTGCTTTAAAAGTTGAATTTAAAAATTTTCTATGAAATTTTCCATTAAAATGTCCAAATGTCGTTGTCCACAAGATGTCCACACTCATTGTAATGTATTTAAATAAAACAATAATAAACATCAGCTGGTTTTACATAATATTCATATTATTATATGAACAATCAAATGTTCATGAGACCGTTGAATTTGTATCTAATCCAAATGCCAAAGCGTCAGTTATTTTATTCACTGTAAAAATGTCATTCCTCGTCTCACATAAGTATATGCTTTGAAACCTACACTAATGATATTGTACGGTAGAATAAAATCACATATAATATATTTTATTTATCTCAGTTTCTAATGTAAATGAATTTGAAATACGACACATATTTCGATATATGATGTTGTAATAATGATGTGAACAGTGAACACTGAACAGTTGTAATGGACCAAGGCCATTATTAAAAGAAAAAAAAAATCGTGTATTAGCGATATGCGATGTGATTGTCTAAAAACGTTGTTTACATGTGTTGTTGTTTTTTTCATATCAAAGAATTTTTGTACAAAGCGTATTAGAAACACACATAAAACACACTGAAGATGATAAGATTGTGTTGTTATGTAATGTCAGATTATTCTATAACCATTTTTTTTATTGTTACCTAATTATGTTGTTTTTTGATTCAAATAATAGGCTGATCATGTAATGAAAGTATAACATAAAATTAATCAAATCACCTTACAATGAAATGAAAAAAAGCCACAATGTGCTTCTTCTTGATATATTGTAATTTGATCGTAAATCCATATTAATATTTGTTTACCATATTTTTTTATTATTTTTTTTGTTTGTGGATAGCAACAAGTTTTAATCTTTTATATTCTCCTATAAAAACTGAACAAAGAAAAAGTGTAGACGTCTGGTTGTTTGTTATTCAATGCATCAATTAATTCAATTAGTAAAATGATATTCCGATAATTGATGCGTTTAGTACAAATTTTATAGGAAAATGGATGTTAATTGTCTATTGAATGAATTTAAGAATAGACAAATATAATAATCTGAATTGAGTTGAAAGTTACTTAAACATTTTTGATATTCGCGAAATTGGTGTACATTGAATTGAAAGTAATTGATTCAATTAATTTTAATTGAGTGAAATGAATGCCTTTGATTCGTATTAGCAAAAATTCATTCATTGAGCTCCCTCTGCTCTTTTTGTGAAGGATTAATGTTCGTTTCACATCGTTGTTTCCTTTAGAGATCCATTTTGAATCAAATTAACTGCATTTTAACTGTAAACACCTTCAAAACTTCAATACACAAATTCAAATTTCATATCACGTGCCTTGTGTTGATGATATTCAATTTTAACTTTTCATATTCACGTTGTTCAATTGCAAAAATTTATTCGTTTAAACTGGCTTTTGTTGTATCGAAATAAGTACTATCAATTATGTGAGTGTGCAATTGAAAGAATATTCTTTTTTTTTTAATAAACGCTTCAATGAAGACAGAAAAATATCAATCATTTGTGCAAAGTGACATTGATTGAGCTCTTTAAATTGATGTTGATTTAAAAGGACTTGGTATGTTAATATTAGAATAATATTAGAAATAATTTTATTTGTATTTAGAGCACTTGCACCATTGAGCTTTTCCTTGACTTGACTTCAATTCCAAAGGAGAGGATGCAAATCCACCAATGAATGCTGATAGCTTAAAATGAAAATTAAATTAAATTAAATTTTGAATTGAATTTGAGAAATTGACTCACCAAATGTCAATAAATGTACTATGAAAGTAAAGTATCTTAGAGTTGCGATGGCAATTATTGTGAATAAGAGACGTAACACAAATACTGGGATGTAAGCATAGAGCAAGAGGATCACATAATCCGGGATTTTCTGAAATTAAATAAAAAAATGTGTTGAATTTCGTTTAAAAAAATTTAAAACTTACCGGAATAATTCCAATCAACTGAATTGCATCACACACCAATGCTGGAATTGTGATCCCAAGATACAAAATTCCATTTAAGAATGAAATAAAGCCTCCACACATGTAATACCAAACATCTTCACAAAAACTATCAGCACCCACAGCCCACTTTGGATGAAATTTCGTAAAACAAATCATAAATAACGTGATACATGAATTAAAGATCTGAGTATCCAAAATAATTCCAAGTGCTGCAAACAACGATGCTCCAATCCGTAAATCAATGCAACAAAAACACGTTTGCTTTAATCGAGGAATTTTATGTAAAAAATCCACTGCTTTCTCAACATTTTGCGGTGAAAACATTTTCAGTAAGTTAACATAAAATTACTTGGCTTACTTTGATCGTTTACTGGAAATTAAAATTGAGGTTGAAATCGTCACGTGCTCACTTCATGATGCATTTAAAAATAGTCCAAATGTAATGTAATGACTCATTTCAAAGTTTCTCTTTCTCTCGTTGACGATAAATATTTACAGTAACAACTCAAAATTGTAATCTACAAAAAAATTAATGTGCCAAGATTTCCCAAAGGCGAGTCATGTCATGTTTTAAGATTAATTGAAAATTTTGCCATCGGTGATGAACTTTTTCATTTTTTCTCTTTTTTTTAATAAGACTGAGGAGCGTCAAAATATTTGTTTGTTACATCGCATCGTTTGTTTATTTAAAATATTGTTCAACTCAAGTAAAACGATTATTTTAATATTTTTTTATTAGTATTTTTGGCACGAGTTTTGATTTTGTTGACTTACATTATTGATGTAAATTTAAATAACAATCATAATTAAAAAAAAAATTAATATTACACTAAATTTGATTCATAAAGTATTCAAAATCGTTCAATTAAATTAAAAATGATTGAAAAACGTTTAAATGTACACTTAACTACAAGCAATCAGTTAGAGATCATCCACCTTTCGTCAAATGTTTTTTTATGAATTTAAATTTGATTTGTTCGAAGAATTTTGGCAGGAATCCAAATTGAAAAAAGTGCAAAAATCCTGATTTTATAGTAAATTGTTGAAAATTATCGTCAAGGTGGGACAAAATAAAATCATAGAAAATACTACGTGACTTTGATTTGAAATTAAATTAAATTAAAATTTCTTATTGAAATTGTAGTGAGATAAGGAAGATTTTTTTTTTATAATTTATACTGTTTATGTTTCTAATCAGGTCAAAAATATTACAAAAATAAGGAAAGAAGTGATTAAATTAAAAATTTTGATGAAAAAAGCGCACACGTGAAATTTTAATGTTTCAAATTTTAAATAAAACATAAAACTAATAAAATCATAAGATCCAATTTTATTTTTTTTTCAACAAAATTTGCTGATCGAAAAACACTGAGCAACAATTATAAAATTTTTAAAAAAAATTATGCGAAGTCCAATTTTATCAAAAATCAGATTATAATTTTAAACATCTGAGATTCGATACCAAAAAATTAGTTCGATGGTCGGCCCGAAAATTTTTTCGACTGATTTGTACCTTCATCTTCATATTTTTCAAATCACACATAGTTTGAACTTGAATAAACCTGTAATTTGAAGAATATTAAAATGCTTTTGAATTTCTGAAAAAAAATTTAAAAAAAGTTAGCCGTTGGCCTCTTTAGAAAATTTTTCAGTATTTACGAGCTAGAAAAAAATGCTGTCAAAATCTCATTTCATAAGGTTTTTCTGTCAGTATCTCATTAATCTTCGTACCCATCAATAGCGCAAATGCCTTATTTTCAGTATCTGAAGAGATTGACACAGAGCCTGTCATATTCACATTTTTGTTTCTCCGTGTAATAAATCAAAAATTTCATTTGATAATTTTAATTGTTTTGCTATTGTTTTTTTCAGCAAAAAAAAGGAATCAAGATTGATTACAAAAAAAACAGATGTTTCATTAAAAAAAGAAGACATTGACCTTTTCATTCACAATTCTGATAACCTCTTATCAGTTTTTGTTTTAGCAAAATCATTTTAATTCAGCAATAGAACTTTTAATCATACTAAAATATTGTTTCAAAATTCTGAAAATCTAAAATTTAGTTTTGAATTAATATTTCATATAACATGAAATTTTAAAATTGAGAAAAATTCTCTACAGATTCCATTCAATCAAACGCCTCTGTTTCATCCGAGCGAGCAGATAAGAAAACACACATACACAATTAATTTTTTTTTTATATATTTATTTTAAATTCATTTTATTTTATAACATATGAAAAATAAGTCGGTCAACTGCTATAAATAGATAAATACAATAAAAAATTAAAACATAAAAACTTTTATTATTATTATTATTTTGATTACTGGATCACTTTGATCGAACACTTTTAAATTTATTTTCTTAAGATCTCTCATTTGATACATCGCCCTTCAAATTAGCTAATAAATTGAGTTTATTGAGCGATGAAATGAATTTAAATTGCAGGGCAGTACAGATAATCGCTCGCTCTGTACATAAAAGACACTTTGCCTCTGTATAAGCATAGGCTTTGTGTCTTTTATGCCCGGAACAAGCGATGAATGTAAATATTCATAAAATTTAATGAATTTAGAGCTTCAGGAAAAATAAATAAAATGGAAATGAAATTAAATTAAACAATCAAACAGCTGTTTTTTTGTGTACCTTAAACAATATATTTTGTGAGATTTGTTTCTTTGTAAATAAAAATTAAAATTAAAAAAAAAATAATTAAATAAATCATATTTGTTTTGATTTCGGTTATCGCTCTCATGTGCAATGAATGTCCGAAAGCGTTATCAAAATTCAAAAAATGCATGAATGAAAATGAGAGAGAATATGTGTAAAAGTTATAATTTTGATCAGAATCATGAGCCATGGAACGATTTTTATTGACATTTAATCATCAGAAAGATGAAAAGAAATTTCAATTGAAATCGGCTCAATTTAAGATGAGATTCAAAATTTTAAGTTAAAGGTTCATTTAAAAATGTAGATTCCATTATAACAGTGCATTAAAAGTCGGAAATTTATCAAAAATCTGTTATGATGTTTAAAGTATGTGATAAGCACACGTGTAAATTTTTGATAATAAATTTAATGTGCCTTAATTATGATAGTACCGAGCGCAATTTTACAGAAAAAAATAATCAGTTTTTTAGAAATTGAAATAAAATTCAAATCAAAAGATTTAAGAATTGAAATAACGGCCCATCCGGGGTAATAATCGAGCTTCTTTTAAATCATCTGGCACAAGCAACTCAAACTCCTCAATTATTTCAAAAAAATCAACGACCTTCGATGAACCCATTTAAAGTCGAGTCAAAACTTGTCACCTCACTTCAATCATTTTATCACATTTCTTATCATTCAGTATCAAAAACCTCTTGAAACAAGCTCTCTTAATATATTCAAATATTTATTTACGTTCGTATTTCAAACCACATATCATAATATCACAATAAATTTATCTTATAATAAAATATGAAGGTTAAACCTCATTATATAAGAATTAAACTTGAATAAACTTATTTTTCAGATAAAAGTCTTAATTTAAACTTTTCTATTAATATTATTAAAATAATCTTATCATCAAATTTATTTCAGGAGGAAAAAAAATACAGATCAGCACACCAAAAATATACTCAGTCGGTTCAACAACCTCTTTCAGTGTTAGATCAGTGTCAAAATAATTTATTGTACATTGTTGCAGTTAATCAAAAAAAAAAATAATCGTTATCACCAGCTGAAATTTCTTTACACATTTTTTTTTTTGATTCATTGAATACTATGTGAAAATGTCACTAACTCTCAATCCTGAGTACGATCGTATTGAGGAATTTCCCGTATTAAACATCACTGATAAGCCGAATTATGATGAGAACAGCTGTGAAAATAATGATATCATTGATAATAATGATAACAGCTTAATTGTAACAGGAGAACAAAATTTAAATTCAAATTCATATGATGATAAAATTGTTTGTACAGTAGTTTATGATAACAACAATAAATGTAATAGACCGATACAACAAGAGCAGGCAAGAAAAAAAGCTCTCAACAATCAAGATAATAATGATGATGATCATTTGAGTGGTAGTTGTAGTAGAACCGCGATGCGACAACGAAACAATTTATTATTTAATATGATCAATTCAATTATGAATTATTTGGGCACTTACAATAACAATAACAACAAAAATAAAAATGAAAATTGCAGTAACAATAAAAAAGAGAAATGTGATGATGATGATAATTTGAGAGATGATGAAAATAGAATAACAATGAATAATGATAAATTAGATAGGTGTTATAAGAATAGCGTTAACGATTGTGATAATAGAATAAATAGTAATAATAAGAATATGAAATTTGATGAATTTAATTCAGAAATGGGAGATGAAAGTGTGATTGAGTATGCATTTCCTGATGAATCTAACGAGAGTGCCATGGAAACAACGGAGGCCAATACTAAAATCGGCATGGTTCAGAGACGGAATTCATTTTCAGTGACCTTGAGGTAAAAAATCATTTAAATTTTCATGAACTTTTATTAAATTTAAGTCCCATTTCAGTTCATCAACCAGTCGAATGAGAGTCGCTTTGGGTGTGCTCATAAGACTAATTTTACCGGTCGCCAATAAATTAAGTAAAGGTTGGAATGGATTGCGAGGTGGTGGACTGCTTAATTTAATCAATAAAATTCGAGGAACAAAAGGATTATTGACGACTTTATTAGCGTTAGCAGCTAATACTGTTTCTATGAGTCTGTCATCAGTTCAAGGTAAGTAAAAGTGATACAATGCACTTGCAATGCTTCATTTTATTATTATTGAAATTGTGTCTCTGACGTCTGGTTTTCAATTTTTGTGCTAAAAATAAAAGAGCTGTAGTTAGTTATATTTGCTTTTTATTAATATTGAATTGTAGAGAAACGTGTTTTGCCTTTCAAAAAAAAATAATTTCTGTTACTCGTGTCATAAAAATAGGCATTGCTGCAACTCACCACCTGGATTTTTTTTAGTATGCTCAGTTCAACTTCAATTTAAATTAAAATTTTAACGGTAACATGACAGAAAAACATTTTTCTTGGTTTAACGAGTTCCAGGAAGTCAAAAGTGACCTAAAATAATCTTAGCCTTATTGATCAAATTTTAAAAGAGCGATGACAGGACATTGAAATTTTACTCCTCGTTTCAAACGTATTTTATTTTCTGTCCCATTATTCTATGCACTTGTTTCAATTGAATTATGCTCCATGAACAAAAAAATAAAGTTCATGACATTCAAAATAATAATAATTTAAATTCATAACACAAGAACTGATTCATATTTTATGTTTTTTTTACTTTCAAATTAAAATACGCCATTGAAACTGATTTGATGTCTGTGTTTTGTGACCTTGACATTAAGAAAGCAGTGCGCTTGAAAATGGCTTCAAGGTCATTTGCAACTTATGACCGTTACAGGTCATCGTCAGAATCAGTCTAATAGGCCTTGTCTACCTGTCATCAAATCAATTTTAAATGCACTTATGACAATTTTTCAAGATTACATTTCCCAATTGTATTTTATTTATTTATTCAATTTTTGCAATCACTTTAAAGTGTTTCAATATATCACTTTAAGTATTTTGTTTGAATTCAAAGTCAAGGTCAAATTTGAATTGAAATCCAATTTATGAATTACAGCATTGAAATTTGAAATAGTAAAACTTTATTTTCTCAAATTTTTCTCTTCTTAAAATGATATAAGCGATATCCGATTGTATAAGAACTCAAATGAAGCCAATTTTAATGTCATGCTTTCTTGGAATCGAAAATTTCACTTAAATTAAAAAAAAATAATTCATTCAAAATTTTTATTATTATTATTATTAGGATATTTATATTTTTGTACTGCCCATCAAAAACAATTTTTATTCTTCTACTGGTTTGTTTTGAAGACTTTTCATATTCGGGTGGAGCCGACAGGTATTTTACTAAAATTCAAGTTATCACATTTCAAGTAATTCACATCAAATTTAGTGCTAAAAATTCACTTGAACCTTCAATTTTCAAAAATTTCACAATTCACGCATTTTAAAAGGCATATAAAAAGTTCATAGTTAAGAAAATGTAAAATTTTAATGGAATTCGTATTGAATTGGTTGTCGCTTTTTCATATTTTCACATGTATTTGTATGAAATTTTAAGTTAAAATCTAAAATATTTTAATTTTTTTTTCTTTTCTTTAATTTTCATTTTAAATGCAGTTACAAATCGTTTCGATCCAATATTGCGTGTAATTAAATTGAAAAAAGATTCTACTCCAACATCAACTTCATCATCATCGTTACCTCGTCTAAGTATTACTTCAACATCAAGTTACAGTTCATTTGAAAGCCTTAGTAGCGGAAACACTTCACCACTTGGTACAATTCCAAAAACTCTCAGTCTCACGTATTTACGGGATGAGCCGGCAGAAAAATGTGTGAATTGTGTTGTTTTAGCTGAACCACCCCCAGGACAACCAATCACTGCTGACATCATTTTCATTCATGGCTTACATGGAAGTCTTGTAAATACCTGGAAACAAGGATTATGGAAAAGTGAAGGCAGATTGGAGGGATTTAATCGACCCCCGAAACCACCAATTCGTCCACCAAAGCGACAAAGACATTCAAGAAGCACCCTTGTAGTACCTTCGATAAAACGGGCACGATATAGTGACAACTTTGATATTAGAAATGAGGAAAATGACACATTCGAGTTGAAACATAAAACGCAGACAATTAATTATGATAATAAGGTTTATACGTATGAATGTGGGGATGTTGGAGATGTCCAATATATGGATGACGTTGAATACAGTTTTCCAACATTTAGATTGAGAATCGATGACTTGGAGTTGAATGAGACGGTGAAACAAGGACTTCGCAGGACATCGGAAGTTCGTAAGTTTTTGATTTGAATTCCTAAAATTTTGTGATTTAATTTTCATTTTATTTTTAAAGCAAATCCAAAAGAAAATGCAAATTTCTCAAAATGCTGGCCAGGTGAATGGCTGCCATTGGATTGTCCTGGTGTTCGAGTAATTGCTGTAAATTATACGACAGATCCATATCTGTGGCGACCAGTGTGGGTCAAAAAACGTAATAGATCTACCTTGGTCGACAGAGCACGTGAAATGAGTGATATGTTAATCGAAAAAGACGTTGGAAATAAAAGACCAATAATCTGGGTAGGACATTCGAAGGGTGGAATTTTCATTAAACAGATGATTGTTGATGCCTGGGAATCCGGCCGAGCAAATGCTAAAAATCTATTTAGCTCGTCACGTGGTTGTTTCTTCTATTCAGTGCCACATCGAGGCTCAAGTTTAGCTGACTTTAATCTTCCATTACTGAGACAATCTGTCGAGCTCTTGGAAATTCAAAAAGGTAAGAAAACTTTTTTAATATCGATTCGTTTCATATAATGTGAATTTTTTTGCAGATTGTCCATCAATTTTGGACCTCCATCGTCGATTTGTCGCTCTCTATCGTGCTGGTCATTTAAAAGTCGATGTTTTCAGTTTTGTGGAAACGGCTTTAACTCTCATGTCAGTTCTGTACTTAAGAATTGTAACAATTGACTCTGCAGATCCTGGCATCGGAGAAGTTTGTGGTGTACATTTGGACCATAGGGAAATTTGCAAGCCACGGTCGCGTGAATGCTTATTGTACACCGAATTAGTTAAGATGATCAATAATGCAAGATATTAAATTTAAATTTGTTATTTAAATAATTATAAAATAAGGGGAGAATGCATGGCATCGATTATTTAAATTAAATTAGAAAAACCGACCAAAAATTAGATAGGATAACAAATATGTGATAAAATTAATAGAAAAATTAGAATATTTTAATAATTTTTAGATAGAAGATCAGATTTTTCAATGTAAATCACTTCAAAAAGTTAAGAAATTTCATCTAATGAAAAGTGTTACAAATAAATAAAGACAATTTAATTTACTTTTTTCAATAAATAACATTAAATTTACTTTAATTTTGTCTTTTTTCCAATATTTTGTGCTTACTTCGCAAGTGAAAATAAATCTAATTCATGGCTTTTTCATGTTTCATTATCAGTCAATTTATAAAAATATGAAATTTTAACCAAAATTGAAGACCATGTGATACAATTGCTGTTTGGCATTTTTAACGTACTCTTCCTCGTACTTTTGTCGTGCTTCATCTCTGTCTCGTTGGTCCTTATCTGGTTTAGTGGCGTTTTTGATAATTTTTTCTAATCTTTGGTATAAAAAGCTCTGTCGACACATTGGTTTACTTAATCCTAGATGATCATCAGATGTCATATAAAATTCACCATGTTCAAATTTTGATGAATTTTCAGCGACAATGAGTAACGGAAATTTCCACGAAGTCATAATCGTGGGACGACCTTCACATAAACTTGCAATTTCAATGTCAGGAATATTATTTTTAACTAATTTTGAGAATTCTTCATTCAATTTTAGGAGGGTACTATTTCCTTCTTTCATGTCTTGGACTTCAGCTGACACCCACAGAATTGTGGAGAAGCTTTGTTTCAATTTTGCGACAGGTGATCCATTGTGAGGAGTTCCAAGGAAAATAATACCTTTACTATTCTTACAAATATTTTGTACATTTTCGTCAGGATGTTGTGATGCTTGAACGATAATACTTTTGATTATCAGTCCACCCATACTGTGACCTATCCAAACAATTGGACGTTGACCAACTCCAGCTTTTACAATTTTATTCAAAAATTCTGTGGCTCTTGGTATCAATTTTGTTGAGTCTTTTAAACAAGGACAATTTGTTCCATACCACTGTGTAAGTGACGATTCGTAATTCAATCCAATTACACGTGAATTTGGAAAATCAGCTGGTAACCATTCCATTGGCCAACAATACGTATATTCATCACGATTTTCTTCATTGAGCCATTCATCACCGGAAACGGCATACGAATCTGAGTCGTTCTCTGAAGCATCAACTGGCACATCATGGAAGACAACTTCCCAATCACCTCCCAAACCTTCGTCTTCTTTCAATGCTTTAATAATTTCCTGGGTTTGAGTATCAGCAATATTTGGGATCGTATCTTCAGTCATTTGTTTCATTGGGATAAGAGTTTCATCCCGATCATCATTTTCATTGAGATTATTTTGAATCTTTTGCGTATTTTGTTCAATGGCTGGTTCTCGTTTAGCAAAAAAGTCTGGAAAATGTAAACTTTTTTTGATTTTTCTTGGTAGGACGGCATTTGATTTTGTATTTGATATGCTACTAACTTCAGGTTTCATTGTCTTTTTTTGACGCCATGTTATGAAAACGCCTCCTAATAATCCGTGAACAAAAATAACATCGACATTTGGTGTTAGTTTTCTCTCATTACGCGGATACAATGGATACACTTTTGATGGGTACACAATGGGAAAATTATCCGTTTTATCTAAATTTGCTAATGCTATTGATGCAGTTACTTGCACCCGCATATCTTCGTCACGACCCCACTTTGCGAGGATTCCAATCCAGCCGGTCACGAAAAAGTCATAACTGAAATCATTGTATTCAGTGATATTTGCAATGATTCGACATAAAGTGAGACGATAATTGATATCAGTTTGGTCAAGTTTCTCCATTTCCATGAGAATTTCAAGGCCACGAGCTTCTACGAACTGTTTGAAAGTAAATATCAGTTAAAATTTTTGTAAATTTAATTAAATTTTCTCACCTTTTCACAAAAATCCTTGAAAGTTGTTAGATGTAGCAAAGCATCCAATGCTTGTGTCATTATCTCATTTTCATGTTTTGTCAGTCGCATTCCATCTACAACCGTATCACCCTCTGGATCTCTCATGTGATGGATTTGTAATCCATTTTCTAGGGCATACTCAATGCAGCGATTTGGCATCATTTTTTCAAGAATTCCCTTTAAACTCAATGCAACTTCAATTGGAGTTTGTTTTTCTCCATAATGCTTCGGAGGTAAAAACCATCTGTGATCACATTCTAATCGAGCTAAGGCGATTCCAGTTCGATAGTCACACAATTGAGCGAGATGCTGAAAGTCCCAATCTATGAAATAATTCAAATAATTTGTTAAATTTAACTTTATCATTTTATTACAAAGAAAAATTTACCTTCAAGTAACACTATAAACAAGCAATAACAATAAAATTTAGTAATCAATTCAATTCCAATCAAAATTAAGCAACAACTATATTGTGTCATCATCATCTACAACACACAAAATCTAAATCTTACCTTTCAAATGATCAATTAGGGCTAATTGTTGAATTGCTTTGATCTGTTCATCGTGTTCACCTTCTTGGGCCATGCGAAGTAACCGCCATGCCAGCGAATGTTTAAATTTTTTCCACCATCGTCCAAATGGATGGACAATCACATTAACAAAATTCTTACTTTGTTCGGCTTTGAGCTCCTTTTCCAATGATTTTCGGTAAATATGGTGTTTGATATAGATAAATTCCGGTCCTTTCCGATGAATATCTAAAACTCGAGTATTTACAATGGAATTGATTTGTTTACGAATTTTCAGGAATTCATAAGTGACTAAGCCAAAACTAAAAATACGTTATTATTTAATAGTGAGTGATATGAAATTTTTATCTAATTAAAAAGGGGCTTACGCAGATGCCAATCCAATTCCTGATATAATTTTTGTTTGATATGGATAAAGTCGTCGTTTAGTCATAGTTTTTCATTTTCTCGAGACTTGACAAAGAATGAAAAAATCTTCCCTGTTTTACTTGAATTTATCATTGAACTGATTTTTTTTGTTATGATTGTTACAACATAATTGAATGTTATTTTTGTTGTAATTGTCAGATTTGTTATGATAAAAACGCTAATTTATTGCGTTTTTTGTTTGTTTATATTTTGAATACAATGAGCGTTGTAGGTTAGGTCAAAGTAAAAACATCAAATTAACTCGAATGAAAGTGGCTTCACTCTTAAATAATAGAAATTTTTTGGTACACTTCGAGATCACGATCTGTAGCTCTAAAATGATTGATCGGAGCAACGTCTAGTTGTCTGATTAGTAAAAAGAAGCCAATGAAGTTTTGCCATCACTCATTTGATTCAGAATTGGGCTCCTAAACCTAAAATATTACTTCAGACCTCCAATGAACTAAATTTCATTCAAAAAGTAATTTTCTAAACCGTTCAGTTCTTAGAATTTTTCATTTTTATAGAAATTAAAGTTAAACAAAAGGAACAAAAGACTTGCACTAATAAAATTCTATTCATGAAATTGATGACTAAAGTGAGAAGGTGAAATTTTCTTCATTTCATATTATTCAATCTTTTAGTTTGAATCTGAAGTTTAGCCTTCAATATGATCAGAATATTGATCGTAATTATTAAAGTTTTTCTAGTTAATTCGAAATTTATTTGCAAGTCAGGACACGACTTGGACATTTCAAAAGTTTGCAATGGCAAGGCAGATTGTCCTGATGCTTCAGATGAAAGAAAGGAATTGTGTGCAATGTCAATGTAAGTTGTTCGAATTTATCAAATGAAATTTAAAATAAATCAAATCTTTGCTCAGTTGTGATGTCACTGAATTTAAATGCTTTTATGGCGCCTGTATTTCACGTGATCTGGTCTGTAACAAATTTAAAGATTGTGTTGATAACTCAGATGAGTCTCAATGTGGATTATCAGCTTCAAGTTGTAATAAAGATCAGTTTCGATGTGATTCTGGAGAGTGTATCAATTCAACGTTGATTTGTAATGGCGAAAAAAACTGTGTTGATAATTCTGATGAATCTAAAACGATTTGCAATCATGAAATTTGTCCAGATAACACATTTCGATGTAGTTACGGTAATTGTATTAAAAAAGCAGCAACTTGTAATGGCTTCTTTGATTGCATTGATGGTTCCGATGAAACACTCGAGTTATGTTCAAATTTAACAGTCACTTGTCCCAGCATCATTTCAAGTCGTCTTCAAGTAACATGTGAAAATGAAAACGGAATAGTTTCATGTGAAGGTCCAATCAAACCAGGAACTCGTGCAATTTACACTTGCCAGGATTTCTTTAAACCCAAATATGATTCCTATTTATTCAACAATGAATCTGTGTGTCAGCAAAATGGCGTATGGTCTCGTGATATTTCAAAATGTGAACCTGAATGTGGCAAAACTGATACAGTTATTCCATTGATCGTGAAAGGGATTGAAGTAAATTCACCATTTCCGTGGCATGCAACAATGTATGTACATAGAAATGGAAACTACAGTTTTTGGTGTGGTGCCACATTGATAAGTGAGGCTTTGTTTGTAACTGCAGCTCATTGTACTCATAAATTAACACCCAGTATGGTTAAATTAGCATTGGGCAAGATAAGGAAAACATTTGAAATCACTGCTGATGAAACTCAAGCAGTAATTTATGACGTGAAACGTATCATTCAACATCCTTTGTACATGGATCAGGTAATATTTAAATGAAAATAGAATTAAAGTTACATTAACTTCAATTCACAGAATGGAAATTATGCATCCGATATTGCTTTAATTGAAATTATTGGTGCTGTTCAATTCACTGACTATCGAATGCCAGTTTGTATTGACTGGGAGTTGGATGATATAACTTCACATTTAACAGAAAACAGTCTTGGAGTTGTTATGGGAATGGGTTTAACTGAAAATGAGACCTTTAGTGATAATTTACGTTTAACATGGCTTCCTGTTATATCTAATGATAAGTGCATTGAGAAACATAAAATTGATTTTAGGAAATATATTACATTCACTTCATTTTGTGCTGGATGGGCTAACGGTGAGTATTTGATTGAAATTTGACCGCTTCTTACAGATTCAATTTTATAGGAACAAGTGTCTGCAATGGCGACTCTGGAGGAGGTCTTGTGTTCCCAATTAAAGGAGTAGGAAGATGGTGCTTAGAAGTATGACTCAATTTAATTGAATTTATAAAAATTACGTCATGCTTTGAATTTCAGGGCATAGTGAGTTTAAGTCCCCGTCGACAAACGACTTCATTCTGTGATCCACATGAATACACAATCTTCACCAAAGTAGGAATTTATGTGAAATGGATCCAGTATGTCATGGATGAAGTTCATGCAACACATAATTTTACAAGGAAAAAATATGAACCGATTTTAAACGCAAATGACATTTAAAATTTTCAAATGTGCGTTTAATTGCGTTTAATGTTTAATTGTCAAAAATTTTGATCAATCTGTCAAAATCTCAGATATGTAAATTCGTGGAAAAACAACAAAAAAAAAAGAAATCGAAGTAACATTTTTATCTTGTGAAATATTTGTTTCTTCACTTTAACCAAATCCTTTAAAAACCAAAATAATTGATAATCAGTCGGGTTTCAGTCAAATTAAGTAATTGATCGGACAAAAACTGATTGAGTGCTTAAAGTAACATGAAAAGTACAAAAATTCAAATTTAAAAAAAAAAATTCAGATTAAAATCTTGTAAATTTAAATTGGCGAGCAAATAGAAAATCGCTGTTGTATTTTTCTCTGATAAAAAAAAATAAATTATCTTTAAATAGATTTAACTGATAATAATTTATCGTATTCAATGAAGAAAATAATAGTAATTTAGATAACAAGCCGAACATAAAAGTGAGCGTAAAATCATTTTGATACGAAAAAATTTTATCAATGGTGGATATTTATGAATGAAATATTTTTATTATTGCATACAACGACAATTAAATTGAAAAAAAATTGAAATTAAGAATCAAAATCGCAAATCATAACAACCAGACAAAAAATCATCAAGATTTTAATTGAAATCAAAGAAAAATTCATTAAAATTGAGTCGTTTTCGTTAATTGGACAATTCACAGGAGAATTTCATCAAAAAAATAATAAAAAGAGTAAGTTTATCATTGAAATTTACAGTAAACACATTTTAAAAGTGACTCCCTGATGTCTCCATAAAGTAAAAACAGCAGTAAATTAGCATGATTGTCGATCAACTACACCCATCAATATACGTGACCTTCAATCCATATATCATTCATTATTTATTTGGTTTAAATGCGTGGGTTGGGCTCGTCACATTCATAGAATTGTTTATTTTATAAAACTTTACCCGAGCAACTCAATTCTGATACAGATTTTTTTTTTACTACCATTATTTTATGTTACTTTTAAAAATAACACATTAATTAAGTAAATGAATGGAGAAAAAGTACTTGTCTGACATTGAATCATCATTATGAAACACTTATTTCAAAGAATATTCACATTATTTTCAAGTAAATTGAGACGGAATGTCATTTTTTTTTATTACTCATCAGTAGACAAATATTTGATGGCATTTCTTTGTGTCTGATTCAAATTAACACTCACATGTTATTTCATTTTATTATTCATAAAACACATATTTTAATTTTTTTTCTTTGAAATGAGGATACAAAAGAAATGATTCGATTTAAATGCGACAATTCATCACAAACTGCACTCATTTATTATTAATATTTTATTTTCGTTTACTACCTTCATACATTGAAATTGAAAGAAAATCAAAATGAATGAATAAGTTTTGTTCAATAGAACTTTTTTTTTTATGGATTTCATATCCATGGATGTTAGTGACTCATTTATGCATAACTGCACTTCAATTTACATGATTTTTTTTTATTTATTTATTTTATGATCTATTATAGGAAGCTTTTGTTTCTTTAATTCATTTAAATATATTTTTCATCTCTTTTGTTTGATTTAAATTGGATAATTCTCGTTTATATCACTGATACATAGAATGATATTTGTGAATGGAAATGTTGATTTAATAAATAAATTGTTTTTTTTTCTCCTCTTTTATTCTGATGTTATCAATTGATGGCTTTCAATTGTGGAATTGGAACAACTTTTTATTTGTAAACAACGTGATGTAAAATGAAATTTATGAAAGTTTTTCATTTGAATTTTTTTTAAAGGATTTCAGCTTGTAACGGTCAAAGCACGTGGAAGGTTTAAAGGAACAGTTTTATATGAAAAATTCAAATTTAACCATCTGATCTTGTCTCAAGTTTAGTTCGATCTAGGTCAGAGGATACTTTTTTAAACGCTCACCATACAAATTTTTACGCTCATAGACGCCCTAGGTTTAAAATTTGTAAGGGCATTAACGGGACTAAAATTATCCTTTTCATTCAGTTTCAGAGCTTATCATTGCTTAGAGTCAAAGCTCATTCAAACATAAAATAAGAGCCTTAATATTTCATGCATCGCTTATTTTCTTTCAATATCATATTGCAAAAGTTTACTAGTAATCATTTTCACAGAATCCATTTAAATTATAATTAGTTGAAAAATTTTCTTTCATTCAAATTTCGTGGAATTGAAGTGCTTTTTAATACATCAAACGAATTTAACTTGCTTTGAAAAATCTGCTTTTCAAAGAAGCTTCACTATAAAATTCCGTTTCAACAAGAAAATTCAATTTCATATCACAATTTTATCTTGTTAGTGCTTGAAAGAACCTGCAGCTATAATTAAATCTTCCTGTGTGATACAAATCTCTTATAATATGTGAACCAAAATATGCCAGCAATTAATGTTTCCCTTACATCCATGTGACAACAATTGATCAGAATTAATGCATCTTTTTCTTCTTTCTTATTTCATTTTTATTGGTAGCAAAGCGAAACTTCATTTAAAAAGAGTAAAATGAACGGATTCTGATTATTATAACATGGCTTTCGGCGTAATTAATCCATTATTATTATTTTTTTTATTTTTTACATTTACAACTTATTTGTACACACATCTGATAAGAAATAAGAAACAATTTCCTTTTATGAAGTGAACGCATCCTGCAGCTATTCAAGTGTATTTTGATTAAAATTAAAAAAAAGTTGATCAAATCAGTTACAGCAATAATAATTGACTTTAAGAAAAGGAATGCCTTCAAAATTAAATTTATGGATCCTTTTTCTTCATTATTTCATTTAAGATTTGAAATTGATTACAACAAAACTTAAAATTCAATGCTGCTTACACAGTAGTGAGCAAAATTTAATCATAACAACAACAAAAAAATACGCAAAATTTAACCGGAAGACATTAATTTTTTTTTCTTTTTACCAATTTACGTTAATAAATTACTAAATTTACCGAAGCAACAACTTTTAAGAAGATTCATTGAAATTACAATGCCATGAAAGTAATTATTTACAGCCAAAATTTAAGAGACACAACAAAAAAATAAAATGAAATTTTTCATTCATGTGCTTCATTGAGTTTTTTTTGGTTGGCATCAAAATTGTTTGGCAAATGTAAATGGCAAGTGCCTTAGAAAAAAAATTAAATTTAAATTTAAAAATAAAAATAACTGTCATTTTACCAATAATAAATGAAATTGTATTATTTTTAGAGTTTCTATGGTAAAAGTACGTTGTTAAAAATAAAATCAAGTAAATTTTATATTAATTCTCGTTAAATTAATGATGAACTATTTTTAGATGTCATGAATTCTGAGAATTTTTTTGTTTAACTAATATTTTAATTTTACATTTTTTTAATTAGTGCTATTCTAAATTGAGGCAAAAATGAATTATGAAAGAATTTGGGTTGAAAAAAATTATATTTTTTTTTGGCAATGAATTTGGTAACACATGGCTTGTGTTAAATTGTTGACGCTTTTTTGCGTTTAATTGAAATGAAATTACGAGAGCTCTGTTTACTGTTTTAGGAATATTTGACCAAAATTTGATGGGATGAGCTTAAGGGCTCCTGGTGATTTTCAAAAACTAATTGTGAGCGTGAAATTGAAAAAAAAAACCGTCACATGCTGAATCGAACTTTATTTTTTCATCAATTTAATTTCATTTCATTTCACCGTTAAATTTTTAAGTCAATGTGACACCAGAACACGTATTAAAGTTAGCTTTCAGTGTTGTAACAGCTGAATTGAATGATGTTTCCACTGCTACTCGACACGTGTCATATGTAGTTGCCAGCATCGCTTCAAGTCGAGTTCTTATATTTATCATACGAGTTGGAAGTCTTGGATCAATTCGTTTCTTTAAAATAAATTTAAAAAAAAAATTAATCAAAATTTCAATTAATTTAGTTTAAAAATTTAAACAATCTTACAATCATACAGCCATTAAATGGAGGATTCGCAGAACAAAATGTAACAGCATTGACAACAATAGTTCTTGCTTGTGTATATTCACTAATGACCTGTGTTGCATTCGTGTTCATGTAAGATGATGTCAATGAAATGCAATTAACCAAATTCGTGTGAGCTTGAAGTGCGAGGTCTTTTAAGCTGATAAATGTTGAATTAGCACATGGATAAATTTTGGTACAATCAGTTGTATTGAAAATTGTTGTCAATTGTGATCCAATATTGGATACGACTCCATTAATGTAAGCAAATGATTGATTCATTTCATTTTTTATGTATGAATCAACATTAATGATTGCTTGTGATATGTTCGAATCAATTCTAGTATTAGCATCATCAATTGTCGATACCAAGAGAGCCAAATCCCATGTACATCCATAAGTATGAGTGCCGAGACCCCATGACTCATATGAGCGTCTTGCTGGTGTTGTGCAATCGGGGTAATCCTTTAATGGAGAATAAAGTTAAGAAATAATTTGAATTAGGACGATAATTAATTTACCGTGGTGGTGGCAGGTGTTGTAGTAGGTGGAATCGTCTAAAAATAAATTGAATTAAAGTCAAAATTTAAATTTTATTTATCAAATCTACTTACGGTTGGAGTTGTGGTTGTTGGTGGTGCCTTAGAATAAAAAAAAAAGTTATTTAAATAAATTAATTGGCCTTCACGAGTTTGAAATGCCCTCGTACATTAAAAAAAAATCATTATATTTACTTACAGTTGTGGTTGTTGTTGTTGTCGTCGTCGTTGTCTGTGTAAATTCAAGAAAAAAAAATCAAATTTCATTTCAATTAAACTGAGATTCAACTTACCGTCGTTGTTGTGGTCACCATACATCTAAATTCAATGATCAATGCTTGTTCTTGAATTTGAGCAAAAGGACCTGCAATCGCATCTTGAACATAAGCCCACAATCCAGAAATTTCTGCCATAATTGGTGAAAATGCACTCTGAGCTGCTATCGTGCTCTGCGTAATCAAATTCAGATTATCTGGAATTATAGTTGCAAGTCTACTATTCGATGGCCTCTCAGCATATTCCAAACAAAAATATACAGCTGGAGTTCTTACAGTTGTCGTGTAATTTAAAGCAATTTCATTCATTGTCGACGCAATGCTATTATAAACAGTACACATCAAATCATATGTGGCATCTGGCGTAGTTACATATAAGTACAACCATGCATTGACATATTGTTTCATTGAGAAAAAGACCGTATAAATATTCCTAACAATTGCACTAACTCGCGTCCTATACACCGGAGCAGCAGTTGGATTCACTTTTTCCAAATGTGTAATCGAATTATTTAGGATGCCAGTACAGACCATAAACGCATTACGAATATCATCACAACTGGGCACAGATAAACCCAAATTAAGGGATAATGTGATGCTCGTACTTTGTGAGTAGGCGGTATTTAGATTCGGACTGAGGTAATCGAGACCGGCTTTAATTGTAGGAATAGATGTTAATGTTGTATTTGACCGCGCAGTATTGACAGACGTTGTTCCAGGTGATACTAAGCCAGTTAAACCATTTACCGTGGTTGTGTAACGAGTTTGAGCTGCAAGGGAAGCTCTCGTTTCAGGCAATTCTTGACTTGGAATTCCATGGGCATTCAAAATTATGCATTCAAATGTTAAAATTAAACAAAGTAACAATCGATTCATATTTTAATCCTTAAATTTTTTTATCTGAATCGAAGTGAAGTTAAATTCAAACTGAAAATATCCAGCAAATTGTTTCCACCAAAAATATGATATAAAACATGGTACACTTGCTCAAATATTGATACAGATTTTTCTTGGGTTTCTTGTCAAAATAACCAAATATTATCATTTTATTGATATTTGTAAGGCACATGCAAAATTCATCAAAAAATGCCATCTTTTATAAAAACGTTGAAGGGTTGAAAAGTTATCGCCGTTTTATTTTATTTTTTTTTGTAGAAATACATCTCATTGAAACATCTGCTCTCACAAAATTATTGCAACAAAAGAAAACTGAAATATGATGATGATAAACCTCAATAAAAATAAATTTTTGTTAAATAAATAAATGGAATATTCTTGCTTGAACATGTTCAAACAGAGTTTCAGACACATAATTTTAAATGGCAAATATTATTATGTTTTGTTTACTTTAATCAAATGAGCGGTTTAGTTTTGAATGTGTTATCACTTTTATTTCTTGTTATATATTGTTGTGAGGGCATGTCCGGACGTGTTCAATGTTCACATATATGTGAAATTTGATATGAATTTTAAAAGATATTGTGAAATTCAAATTTAAGTGTATGGATTTGATTCTGAGGCAGTGAATCTATTAAAGTGAGATTAGGTTCACTTTAAGATTCAGATGCCTCATAAAATACACCAAATTATGACAAAGAACCTCTAAAATTTACCTCATATTGAAATTTCACAAAATCCACACCACATTGAATGGAAAAATCCATTTCAACAAAATTGATCGACACAAAAAAACACATTTTTCCCATTAACCAAACATCCAATACATTATTAATAATGTTTAAGATGAAAACTGTCTAACAAATTATAATGCAAAATGACATGGTCAACACAGACAACAGTCACTCCAAAGTCAATTCAAATAAAAAATTTGTGTGAAAATTATACTTCACAACACACTTTATGGAAAATTTTATTATCAACTAATTTTACTGGAACTATAAATATCATTATTGAAGTTGTTGTAAAATTGGATATAATTTATTTTAATGGATTTCCACGGAATTCAATTAGTTGAGTTTACTTTTTATTGGAAAATAAATAAGTTTGGTTATCGATAAGTAGGAATAGATAAATAAATGTTTAAATAATAAATATCAGGAAACGACTCATGTTTTTATGGAAATTAACATTATCAGTATATCACAATGGTTATGATATGGATGGTAAAGCAATTTTTTATGAAAAAATTTGAAAATATGCTTGGAAATTATGAAAAACTTTGGTTAATGGATTCCAGGAAGGTATGCAAACATTTGTGTAACATGACATCGATTGTACGGTGCAGTGGTTTGTGTGTTGGACTATCAAATTTTAGGTTGGCAGTTCGATGCTTGCTCCGGCCATTAAACTTAACAATCTCAGATTTCCTCTTTTCCGGCTACTCAATTTGAGTTAAAGACTAGATAAAGGTGGCGACTGCTTGGAATGGCAGGATAAAAGCTAAGTCCTTTGGATGATGATAACGGGCATGTACAATGGGCTCGATTGATGGCCTAAGTGTAGGCTTAAAAGCTGCCCTACAAATCTGATCTGATCTGAACATGACATCAATCAAAATAGCTTTAGAATGTGATCGTGTGACGTCTCTGTTTGTTTTTAAGACACAATTGACTTCAGCGAAAGTGTCAAATTGACGAATTTAACCCCTTTTAAGTTCTTTCAAAGTCACACCATGAAAAATTTCGATAAAATTCAATTTCATCCTCCTCAACAAGAGACAACAAATCAGAATCCTTTCCAGAGGTATTATGATTTTGACACATGACATGAGTAAGTGAATTAACATGAAACATAAAACAAAGTTAATCTAATTTCAAATACTCATTTTTTTTTTAAACAAAGCACACAAAATTTTACGCATTGCTGAACAAAGTTAAAAAATTAAAACAAAAAAAAGGAAAAAAAACTTGTTACACAATTAAAAGCGTTACTACAAATTTCGTTGTCATGTTTCATTAATGTTATTATTTTGAATTTATTTTTATAAAAATGTCACAATCACACAGAAAAATGAAAATAAAAAAAAGCCATGCTTATTTTTAAAAACAGTCAACGTAAATAAATGAAGCCCATATTATTATTATTAAATGTTGTCAGGTAGCTTAGTACCTTTAATCATTGTGTGTGCGTTGATGCGTGATATGGATTATTTTTGTGCGTTAATTATTTCTTGGAAAAAATTTCATTTCAACAAAATTTTGCTTGTATATTTAAATGAAATACCACGACACACATTTAACGCGAATGTTGCGTTCGTGAAATTCAACAATTTATTTTCCATTTTTATACAAAGTTGATACGATAAATATGGATTGTGAAAATGTAAGCAAGGAAAACGTAGTAAAATATGTTTAATGAAGGTAAATATTTCGTAATTTGGTTCATTTAACCTCATTAAGAAAAGTTACGATTTTGTTGGCATACAAATTTCAACGAAATTTCATCGAAATTTAAAGATAATCTCAAATCTAAAAATTTCATTGAAACCGGAAAATTATATAAAATGACATAATACAGATTTTTTTTTCAATTTAAATGAGACTCAATAAATCAATTTTAAACCATTCTAAAAAACAGTCAGACCACATCAATAAAAAATGACGCATATGTGGCTTTAATTGATTTGAATATACGAATTTCAATTCAAACGTAAAGTGCATTTCAAATAAAATTGAATAACGATGACCACACCAAAGTTATCGTAACAATATGAATGACTTCAGTGGTGACCATCATTATTATTATTATTTAAATTTTATTACTGAAGATGAAACTTCAAAATGATTCAACAATATGATAATTTATTTTAATTTCATTTCAACCTGCATTTAAATACGTAAAGTGTCATTTATACTCATGCTGAGTCGTAGTCCATAGGTCATCATTAAAGTCTTATTAACACAATTTTTTTGTTGTTTCATTTCCATGGTTAAGATGAAGATGAAGAAGAAGAGAGAAAAATATAAAAGAATAAGAAATCAATTCAAAATGCATTGCCCCTGTGTCTTGAATCTCTTGAATCAACTTCATACAAACGATGGCTGGTGTTAAATTGAGTAAAAGTGGATGGTAAATTAATGTAACACAACATAATAAAAGATAATTTTTCAAAGATTTATGTTTATTATGATTATTTTTGTTGTTGTTGTTGTTATTGCTGTTGTGCATCATTCGAACACAAATTAGATGTGATTTAAAGACCATGTTTTATGTTTCTCCTTTGGACATTTGTTGAACATGAATTTACATTTATTTAATATAAAAATATAGAAAATGAAAAAGAAATGATTATTAGAGTTTGATGTTATAAAATAACAAAAGGTCGTTCAACTAATGGATATTTTATTTTAAATTTTTAATAATATTTTGTGATGTTATTCAATTTCTATCAATTTTCTTCAAAATTTATTTGTTTTCTGTTTTTTGTTATTCAAATTTTACTTGAAAAATGAAAAATTTACATAAACTGCATATTTTTTGGAGAATTTCAATTCATGGATTCAAATTCACACTGTTATCTCAACCAGTCAACGCCTTTATACAGTAAATTCGCTTAAACCACACCTTTGGGCTCATTGAAGCGATGGGCTCAATGTGAAGCTCACTCATAATTATAGGCATAATTTTGGCTTCAATTTGTAGGGTCGAGTTACCGGTTATTGTTGCCATAAGAACATCATTCATTTTATTATGTGGAATAAATTATTTTCCAATTCTGTCAATTCTGCTAGAGAACTGCTTTTAGTCGTTAAATTACCAAAAAACTTGTTTATTTTAGTCTAAATACTTCAAATACACGGAAGGAGGTTACAAACGGTAGACGATTGCTCGACCCTATTCACCCCCTGGGCAAAAATTAAAGGCGAAAACGCATCTCTATTTTTCACTATATTTTATCTTTATAATAATAAATAAATATACTATAAATATAGTATACCTGAAAAAAGTATAGTGAAAATATGGGGGTTGTAAAATTAAAAAAAAGTATAAATATAGTATGAATATAGTATACTAGTGTTTGCAAATTTGAAAATTCAAATGTCGTTTGTACAGGTTTTTCGTAAAAAATGCTGCAATTGTTCAAATTATATATGAAAACTGAGGGACAACAAAAATTTCCTCATGTCTAGTAGAAACCCCCTGGGCAAAAATTTAAGGCGAAAACGCATCTTTTTTTTCACTATATTTTATCATTATAATAATAGATAAATATACTATAAATATAGTATACCTTAAAAAAGTATAGTGAAAATATGGGGGTTGTAAAATTAAAAAAAAGTATAAATATAGTATGAATATAGTATACTATTGTTTGCAAATTTGAAAATTTAAATGTCGGTTTCCGTAAAAACTGCTGCAAAAGTTCAGTTAAATATGAGGATGGAGGCAAAACAAAAATTTCCACATGTCTAGTACAAAACTTTAAAGAAAAATCATTTTTTCGATAATTTTGAGATAAAAACGTCATTCTAGATTCTTTGTTGAGGTGGAAAATTTAAAGTTTTTTGGAAAGTTATTTATAAGTATATATATAGTGATACTGGTAAGTGAACTAAAAATATAGTATATATATAGCGTTAGACCATAAACCAAAATATAGTCCTGGATAGGGGGTTATATGGTCATATTATCACTATATATATAGCCATTCGTTGTCCAGGGGGAATCTTCAGAGAAAAATCACTTTTCCGATAAAATCGTCATTTTTGGTACTTTGTTCGGGTGGGTTCTTTATAAGTATATATATAGTGATTTTGGTAAGTGAACTAAAAATATAGTATATATATAGCGTTAGACCATAAACTAAAATATAGTCCTGGTAAGGGGGTTATATGGTCATATTATCACTATATATATAGCCATTCGTTGTCCAGGGGGCAAGTTCAAAGAACTTGATTTGGTGCTGTCTTGAATTATCTTCAGATTGATATCAAATCTAACCGATCCAACTCTCTTGAATTGAGTCAGGCTGTGACTTTTGAAGAAAATTCTCTCAAATAACCGCCCCTTTTTATTATAATTTGTTTTTTTTCGCACATAATTCATTGAAATCGACTTAAATTAATCATCAAGCACTTTGATCTCATTTCGACTTATTCTCTGAATATAAAACGATTAATCCACTTGAATTTTAATCACAAAAAAAACCATTTTCATTGTCTAGTGGTCTGGAGTGTTAATTAACTTCCAACTCACCAATAAAACATTATTAATACGAATTACAAATAAAAATTTCACGAGTCATTGTATTTCAATGTAAAAATAAAGCTCAAAGGTAATTTGCGGTAGCACGGTATGGCATGATCATTACCATCATCATCATTATTATATTTATTTTATTTTATAATTTTTTTTTTGTCATTTCACTCAAAATCACCATAAAATACAGCATTGAATGTAGTATGATAACAAATAAAATAAAAAAAAATAAAATACACAAAGAGAATCATATAAATTGCATTATGCTCGCTTGAGGTTTTCTTTTGAAATCATTATGATTTAAATTATTATTTGAATTAAAATATTTTATTAACTTTTTTTTGTTTGAATTGAAATTTCTTTTATTTAATGTTTGTTTTTTGCATTCAATTTATTTGTATATTAAAAATTTCATGTCATTATTTATTTGTAATTCAAGGAAATTTTCAGAGTTCACTTGAATTTGCTTAAAGTTGCCAGGGTATGTTAAATTGGTTTATTATTAGTATTTTTTTTTCTGTTATTCCTTGAAATGTGTTATGGATTTGTATCATGTTAACAGTAATTCAGTTAAATGTGAATTGTATGTTGGTTTCTCGTAATAAAGCTAAATTAAGATTGTGTACAGTGAAGATTCCCACATTAGTCATTACTCGTAAACAAATATTTTCAAGTGGATCATTCTAAGAATATTTTTGTTTGTTTTAATTAAATTTTGATTGGATTTTACCATCAAATTGAATCGCTTGAAACTAAATTTGACCTTATTCAAGCAAAATGTAAATTTCAAAGTTACGCTTATGGGAAATTGCACTGTACTAGTTCAAGAAGCTTCAGAAGAAAAATTATGAATAAATTAATCATAAATTTTGTTTAGCTTCTAAAAAATAAAGAAAAAATTATTATTTTCTCTTCAAATAACGGTTTTGATATAAATTTTCTATGAATTTTATTTCCCATAAAATTATAAGATAATTAAATTACCAAGAAAATGCATCTTAAGGGAGTCTTCTCTTCTTCCTCACATTTTCTCTGTATTTTTTCATTATTATTATATAAAATAATGTGAAACTTTTCTTTCATTCCAGGAACTTCATCTTCATTTGATATTGAAAACGTTATCTCAGCTAAACGATATTGGATACCAGTAAATCGAGTTTCAATGTAAGTTTATTTTCATATACATGATTTTTCATCATTCAAGGGTTTCTTCAAAAATTTTTAATCAAGGACTTTGAGCATTGTCCGAAGCCCTCATAGCATGAAGGAATTTTTCTTCGCAAATGGAGAATATGACGTCAAATTCAGGCTAAGTGACTTTTGAAACCCTTTTTCTGTGACCCAGATCCTGCTCCATTTTTTTGTTTGTAAAAATTGTCTCAAATAACCCTAAATAACAGACTCAAGTCTTATCTTCAAGTCAAAACATGCCTCTTCTAAATATTATCTCCATTAACAATAAATTAATTCTTTGATTTTCTAAGGAAATGACTGATTACAATGGAAGTCATAAATAAATAAATTAACATCACCGTGAAGATGATAAGACTTTTTTTTTATTACATGATTTAATAGATTTTTTCTAATTTGTATAAAGAAACGATTATGATTATCATAAATGCGTATAATTAACACGTTAATCGATGTAATAACGAGCAGAGGAAGAAATCATTAAAATTTAAATAAATTATGTTTTTCTACTCCACTTCTGATTATTATTAAACTGTTTTATTTTTTTTCTCAAGGCAATTAAATTACAATAAAATTAAAAGTAATTGAGTTACGTCCATTCAGGTGATTCATTTTATTTCGTATTTACAAAAGGATATCAATTAACATGCAAAATTGTTATAATGTACTTTTGAAATAGACCGGAATTAACATTTCAAAGAAGTTTTAATTACATAAAAGGATTCCAAGAAAATGTAAATACACACTTTGAATAGTTGCATTGCAACAGGTATTAAGTTAATTATAATTATAATGGAATTAAAGGTCTTCAAATTTCCGTAATCACTGTGTTTAACTGAAAATTTTCGCCGAAATTAAATCATTCAAAATAAATCAGAAAGTTAATATGAAAAGATATAAAATCTTTATCACGAAATTTCATTTCATTTCATTTCATTCAATGAACAAAGTTCAAATGGTCTTATTTTATCTGTCAGTGTTTTTTTCTTCGTCATTCATCACTTGAATTTACTATTGTATATATCTTTTTATTAACAAAACAATTTGAATTGACTACTGTTTTCGTTTCATTACAAGTTGTATTAGGATTGCTATTGTGTGTATAAATATTTTTTTTTCTTTGAGTATGCCTTACGTATTTATGTGTTAAACTAATACATTACTTAAGAAGATTGCATGTTAAATTTTATTGAATGGTGTATTTTTTTTTAACCTCTATACTTTTAATGTATACAAGTATATGAATAAATACTCATTTGAAGTGTTATTGTAACAATATTGAATGAATTCTCCGAAAATGAAAGAATTAAATGAAAGACTACAACAAACAAAACACATGTGAGTATGGACTTTTTTTTTTTGAAGAATTGTGTATTATTTGAATAACTTTTGTAGGAATACATTTTTGTGTACATACAATTTTTATGTGTATTAGTTTGAATTGAAAAATGAGTAATAGGATGAACATGAAATTGTGGACTATGACATACAACATACAACGATTTAGGAGACTTAAAAAGTATTAATTTGAATTACTCTGAAATTCATAGATAATAAAATTTATCATTCATAAAATATTATTAAAATAAGTTCGTCGACAATGTTTGTCCCTGATTCAAAAAACCCATACCAGTTTTTGAAAAGGTACGTCTGTTTCGTGATATTTACTTTGACAGTAAAAAGACTGTTGCGAAAGGAAAAATTAACGGTAAAGCTGCCAGAACAAAAAAAAAACATTTATATTTACGTATTTGACCCAAAAGGGACGTATTTGGAACGTATTTTGAAGTTTCACATGGTAAATGTCTGAAAAGTACTTTTGAAACTAAGCCTTGGACTTGAAAAATATATATTTGTGTGAAGCCGACGGAACTAACTTAAATACCAAGGTCAAAAAAGACATTATCAGAATGACTGAAGAAGAAGTGGAGCATGCAGTGCAATGGGTGGTTTGTTTACTCCATATAATCGAGCTGTCTCTAAGGTACTATTATGTGTGCAAGGATGGAGCTACTACGAGGCCAAATTCGTTTAATGGAGAAATTGGAAAACAAATTATTTACCCTAAACTTTTAAGATCTCTTGTGGTAGTTAATTTTGACCCTATTCCTGGAGAACTGTTGCCAAAAGTCAACGTGAAAGTACTCTCAAAAGACCCATCAATAATTGAGCTTGTTAATAATTGAGCAAGATAATTAAATCTGAATCTTACTGAAGAACACCACAGATGTTGATAATCGTCGTTGAAATGATATTTGGATACCCCTGTGCTTGCATGATTCCCTTGAAATTTCAGACCCATGAAACCTTAATCATATCAAGTCACCCTAGCTCATGTAAACAACAAAATTTCTCACTAAGTGCTATTTTTACTACGAATTCATTACAAATACATACAAAAACAAGCTGTTTAAAATAAATACCATCCCATAACACTATCATCATCATCATCACTTCATATTATTATTTTTATACGTACATTTATTTTTTGTTTCGTTACACAAATAATTCTCACTAATTTTACTCGAAACCGGATCAAAATGAACTTTTTCGTTATATTGCGCCTGTTCATTTCAATTCATACATCACACACAAAATATATGAATGAATATACACATTTTTTCTTCGTTAAATTTGACTTGAATGAGTCAGTTTACGTTGTCGCCTCGACTTGTTAAGTTGTTTTATTTCTTTTTGTTGTTAAATAGATAGAATATAAAACATTTTTAATACAAAAATTGAATTCCAAGTGAATTGAATTAAATATTTAACAAAAAAAAAATATCATCATAAAAATTAGGAATACAAAAATTAATTGAATTGATTTCATTTCAAGTAAAAGTGTCGAATTGAAATTGAAATAACATAAAAATTTAAAGAAAAATTTGAATTTCATATTAACCTGAAACAACAGGTACAATTGAAATCTTATTATTGGAATAGTAATAAAAAAAGTAATTCATTGAAATTCATTGAATGGAGGACAAGACAAATAAAACTATCATTATTATAGTTAAATGAAGAAAAAACATTAAACGTACTACAATAAAAATATAAAATTAAATTGTGAGTATTTTTTCATATGAAATTTAATAAAAAATAAAATAAAAAAGTACATGTGATAATTCCAAGAAATACAGAAAAAAATATCTCGTTATTATTAAATTTAAGTGCTCATACGCCAAATCAGTCACATGAAAAGAGTGTGTACAGAAATCTACTCATTAAAGGTGTGAAAGAGTATAAAAATACTATTAAATGATAAAAAAAAATAACTCGTCATGTGAAATATACTTTCATGAAAGTGTACATTTTTCTTAGAAATCAACATTTAACAACAACAAGACAAAAAAAAAATGTTATTTTTTTTCTTAGAATTAATCAATACAAAAAATAAATATTTTTTTTGGAAATGTAATGCGTGTTGTATGAATTTATAATAAAATTAAAAAAAAAATTAAAAAAAGTTGTGTGTCAAGTTTTAATTTTATTTTAATTCATTTAAAAAAAAAGTAATAATAATAATTTAAATAAATTATGAATTGCAATGTGTAATAATAATAATATTTAATGTTTATTAATGAAAATGAAATAACAGAAGAAAAAAAAATCATTATCATTGAAATTTTATTCAAATATTGATGTTTAAATGTGCGTTAATTATATACAAAACATCAATTTTAATAATAATAATAATAAATGTTAATATGAATGATATGTAATTTTCATTAATAAACCGTTATTTATTATTAAAGGTAAGGTTGAAATTAGACTAAAAATGTGCAAATTCATCAAAATTACACTGAAAAAGAAATTAAATTCACTGTATTTTGGGAGAATTAAATTTTACGTGGATGGATGCACGTTTTCAATGTTTAAGCTGATAAGTGTTCGATGAAAGTCCATTCATCTCTGTAAAAAGCATGTTTAACGATAATATTCGGATTATAATAAAAATATAAAAAAAGAATGAATAATTCAGCGTTTAAAAACACACCTTCGATCTATTTATTTATAGAAAAAAATAAATAAATAAAAATATATGTGAATCAAATGTGTGACGACGATGAGAAATATGTAATTGACGACACTATACATGTTATTTATATTTAAAATTTACGTATTTAATATTATTTTGAAGAATTTGAGATTTTTTTGACGTAATTCGTTAAAGAAATGCGCTATTAAGATTTGAATTTGACTTTAATTGATATGTTAATTGAATGAGATTCAAGGTCAATCATGGAAATTGGCTGAATTTTAAAAGCATTAAATGCCATTAGGTCAGAAAGTCGATGAGACATCTCAAATGCGCTTACATGTCACAATTCATTTCAACTTTTCACTTTTTTTTAATAATTTTATTAAATTTTCTCGTGGGACGTCTTTTGTATCGTCAACATTGATGTCGCAAATTTTTTCAATATGTTATTATAAATGAATCGAACTAAGAATGACTTGTGTGGGCTAATTCAGAGAAACGAAAAAAATTAAGGCGAAAATATTTTGATTATGACGTGAATATATTTTATGAATTTGAAATCAAATTCCAGACAATCAAAAACACAAAAAAAAAGTATTTTTGAATGTTATCAATTTAATTTCAATTTCAAATCAATTTCATATCAAAATTCGCGGAAAATTTTAATATCTCCTCTAACTAATCGACCAAAAAAATGAATTGTTCTATTATTAATTTAATCAAATCGTAATTAAACACAAAAAGGAAAATTCCAGTTAAATTCACCACACGCGCTATCATTAAACCTTTCCAAGAATGAATTCAATGAAAAAAAATTGCTTTATTTAGATACAGATAAACAATGTTTTCAGTTTTTCCAGGAATAACTTAATTTCAAGTTTAATTACATTTTTTTTTTGATTGTGTATATTATTTTTTTTTTTGCTGTATTGAATTTTTTGTGTGAGCATATAAAATTTTTTGTATCAAAGCTGATCATGAATCAATAAAATATTGATAAAACTTCGTAGAAATAGTAAAAATTGAAATGAAAGTAATGTTATATGAAAATTATAGTACTCAAAGTTATCTCTCAACTTGAATGAATGAATTTTATCGATATTTTTCTTGATAAGCGAAGATTTGACTGATAAAATTGTAAGAATTGAATTGAATTCCATTTTGTTTGATATGATGCTTATCATGGTGATAATAAAATACGACAAAAAAGAAATGCGTTAATTAATTCCCGGAAGTGAGCGGTGATGTGATGTTTAAATTTATCAAAAAATGTAGTGATAAGGCATAAAAGTCAACCAAAAAGTGCTATAAAGATATAAATTATGGCCGGAATTGTGGGCTTAACTTAGATAGTTGAATAAAAACGATAATCGACTGATAAAAAAAAATGTAAAATTTGGTTGATTAGGCCAAAAATTGATCATCGTATGTGAATCAAGACATGGTCTTCGTAGATTGATGGGACCATCCTTAGCTTAATTGATGGCATCGAAACATCTATGAGACCACGTTTTTTTTAGTGAAGAAATGGACAGAAAAGTTCAAAGAGGCAGGAAATGCAGGAAATGTTCGACTTCAGATTCGGCCCTGCTCTCATTTGGCTAAGCATCTTAACGAGCATCTTGTCCAGTGCCTGGAGAGCTTCAAATCAATATTCCTCTTTTTTATGGATCATTCATCTTAAATTCCATGAAAATTATCATTTTATTTGTTGATAAAACATTTCACAGCACACTCCATCTTCAAAATTCAGGGTCATTACAGCTGGTACTTCAAAATAATCTCATTCCCGTTTTAACACAAAAATATCAGTTAATAATCGTCATTTCCTGGAAAATGTCAAAATTACACATCACCCCTATTTAAATACAATTAATTTTACCTTTAACATTCTTTACAATTGATCATATCACAAGAAATTCATCCAAAAATTACATTTCATTCCTCAAAAGAGAAAAAACACAAGCAGCTGTTAAAAATGCAGTCAGGACTTCAACATACTTAAACTTAAACCATGTTCATTCATGCCTTGCTTTACATTTATTGACTTAAAAAATATAAATGACAGACAATCAATACACCAAACATCTGTTTTATTTAAAATGTGTGTTTTCAATTCGTCAAAAAGAAACATGTTACAAAAAAAAACAAAATTAAATATAAAAATAACTGATTATTTTACATGAAATTCATAGGCGGGCGCTTTTTCTTGGTATTGTCTTTTAACAACTAATAAATAAATTTGATCCTGTTAAAAATCGATGTAATCGTTGTGTGTGACCATATTTAAAAAAATATATTAAAAATGTATCCAAGTATGTCATCAAGTGGAGGCAACATGACAATTTTTTTAACATCTTTCTTATTATTATTAATTTAAAGATGTTGTTTTTAAATGTTTACTTACATATTGTATTATGTTAAAAGTAACAAGAATTTTTAGTACTGTTTTTTTTTTGATTTTTAAGTGTATGTTAAATGAAGTTTCATTTAATATCTCCATATAAAGGCAATTAGCACGACATGTGGCCGCATGTCTTGATTATTTATTATAAATTTTTTTTTTTGGTACTTTATACGAGAGCAACTCAAATTTTTTTGAATTGGAATTCCTGCAGTGAATTGCAATAAAAGTTTATTTTCTCTTATTTTTACTTGAAATTTCTTGATTTTGCAGTGACCTCTCAATTTAAAGGAGAGGAAGCAATAAATTTATAAAATTAAGTAAATCACACTCCGAGATGAAAATTTAGGTTCTGAGTATTGTGGTCCTTTGCATTGACTTTTTTGAGCACCGTGGGGGTGGTTTTCGAGAAATTTTCAATGTAAAATGACGTGAGCAGGTCAAGTAATGTATGAGAGAAAAATCAATACAGATATCATTGATGCAACTTTTTTATTTGAATAACAATCAAATTTTCAAGAAGTCGTTCGGTATTTAAAGGTTAAGTACCATCACCATGAGTGAATGATTAATTTTAACAAGCCACTTAATTCGTTTAGATCAAAAAAGCCTTTTAAATGACAATTTAATAGCGTTTCTTTGCAATTCAAGCACAAAATCTCTTAAAAATCAAAAGCAATTTTAGGAGGAGACGAAGTTCTTTGATTTTTTTCAATGAATTTCATAAAAATCACTGACCATTAAATGAAAAAAAATAAAACAAATTTACATTCACCTTATTAGATCTAAAAATATCTCATGACCTGTTACGTATTTTCCATATTCAATTTAATTATTTTAAAATATAAAATTTTGACTCAAATTATTTGAACAAAAGATCAAGATGACTTGAGTAAATGGTGATTATTAATGTCCGGTGTATTTTTTTCTTTTTCTTCTTCAATCCCTCCTCTCTTTAATTTCATTCCATTTTATTCTTACAACATCAAATTCAACAAGACGTGAATCCGTTATTAACAAAAAATTAAAATTAAATAATAATGAAGTAAAATTACTCATAACCGGATTTCTTATGCTTTTCTTATATATTTTACTTTATTTTTTTTTCTGAGAATGCATTATTATTTTAAAATAAAATTAAATTAAATTGAATTTACCAGTTAATAATGATGATGATGACGATGATGATGAAAATTAACTCGGGAAGTTAATTGAGTCGAGTAACGTCCTTTTTTGTATTTTTTCCATATTTTTTTTGACTGATTCTCATGAATGATCCTTCTTATGGTGATAAAATAATGGTTCGTTATTAAAAAGTAATTGTGGTTTAATATTTTTTTTTGTTGAAGTTTGACTGTTAAATTAAAATGAAAGTTCAATCATAAAGTGAAAAAATATGAAAGGATGAGGATATCCTTTGAATTTGTGCAGATATTTGATTACTTTTTGGATATGGCTTCATGATTTCAGTTGAAATTTACTTGATTTTTTGAATTTATTCCTTGTTGTGTATGTGAGAGAAATTTAATTTTAAATTATCCGGATACAAAATGCATTTAAATGACTTCGATTTAGGATTTAAACCGATTTAAATGAAATTCAACGTCTTTTAATGATATAAAACCTATTTTTTTCATTTGAATGAAATTCAATATAAACTTTAATGAAAAAATGCAATAAAATTCCGTTTAAAAAAAATTATCAGAAGAAATCAGTTCATGAAGAGTAATTTTAATATAAAACAGTGCCCTAATTGGCATTAAATCAAATTGATTTATTATTAAAAATGAATATTTAATCACTTTCATATGAATATTCATGATTCTTGTTAAAGTAAGGCCTTGTAATATTAAATTTTGATCAATAAGTTTATAATGATAATTGCTTTCATTTTTTTTTTTTTTTAATAGAAAGACCATGAAATAACTGTTTAATTTGCATATCATTAACGATGATTGTTTACTTTATAAATATTAACTTGCATTTGAGTGATGATTTTACATTCTAGGCATCATTTTAGAATCATAAACAATGAGTTATGAGTTTGAACTTGAATGGCATCGAATGCTTTTGAAAATGAAATTTGGCAATTTTTGTATCAATATTCAATCACAGGATTGGAAAATGGAGGCACTATGGGTCGAATATGACTTTTTTCGATCAAAATTCATTTTTTTGCATCGAGATAATGCATCAGTTGTAAAAAATTGAACTGAAATGAAGCATTTGAATCACATTGACCTCATAACACGATCTTCAATAAAAGTCGAAGCGAATTGAGGCGTTAGAATGCCAAAAAATGTCTCTTATGAAATTTGAATGCATCAGGTGCACTTTTTCTGGATATTTTGTCATCTCAAGGAACTTTTTGACTAAAATTCCGTTGATTTTTCATTTAAAATTGTTGTAAGGGCCATGAGAGTCCATCAGCATCGAAAAACAGAAGCAATTAAGTCCTCACAGGTGTTTCAGACCTACAAGCATCGAATTCATGACACGATTCTCGTAATTTTGGCTTAATTTCTACTTGTAAATCACTTTTAAGGTTATAATTAATGTCAGTACTAAAAATATAAAAACAAACAAGATTAAATTTGATATCTTCATTGAAAACCTTAAATCTCCCTCTGTAAAGCCACAAACTTCATAATGATTCGTCAAACCTGAAACTACAACAACAACAACAACATAAAAAGTAAAGCAACATTATCATAACACGCAAAAACCACAACAACATGATATTTGTATTCTCACAGTAAAGAAGTTTAATAGATTGTAAAGTTCTTAGAAACTGAATTGTTTTATTTGCATTTTATTGCAAAACATAAACAGCTCATAGAAAGAAAATTTTGCAAATGTGCACAGCAAAACCACAATTGCATATAAAATAACAAGATTTTAAGTGAAATAATTTTACAGAATACAATTAAAATCGTAACTCGTAACTTTAACCAAATATTATAATTGGATTTCCATTGAAATTTCAGTTTCATATTTAAATTAGGTTATTGAAATAATGTAAAATTAGACGTGTAACTTTCAATTCATGTGCATTTTGAAGCTCATTTCAAATGTGATGACCTCGTTGCAAGTGAATGAATTTGATTAAATTAAATAAATAAAAAAACCGTCACTGTCTTGTTACCTTTTAAATGCTAAAATTCAAAATAAATGTAAAATTAAATGTAAAATAAAACAAACAATGCCTTCAGTCTCCTTCATTCTTCAATCACTTTCAGCATGAATTGGCTTTGTGTTGTGTTTGGTTTTGCTTTGATTGTAAATTCGACATGTGTTTTAATTTGAATGACCGATCCACAGACATTTTCAACATTCTTCAGACACAAAGGCATGGCTGGCATTTCATGTTCAAGCTTGAATGTGTTATAAAATCGTTGCATGTTGCGTTTTTTGCAGTCTCTTATTTCAAACTCATCTCATATATGAATTCCTTAACTGTCTGATTTTAACTCAAATATTATTAAATTTTCTTGTATTCTCTTTTATGATTCAATTTTTATTTTTGCACATTCACATGTACACATACACACACACACGCTTCCTTATCTTTTGTATTGTGTCTCATTATTAAAGGAGAATTTTTTTTTCTTAACATTTTATTTTAAATGATGACTCAACACAACAAAGGTGATGCTGATTTCATTTTATTCAATACAAAAAAAAATTATATGAAGATGAAATGAAATGAAAAGGAATATTAAGAAAAAAAAAATGAATGAAGAGATAAAGCATATTAAAGCAAAAAAAAAAAAAAATATTGATGAAGAAGAGGATGTTATTTATTCATATATTGACATCATCGTATGATACATTTAACTTGCAAAAATATGAAGAAAAAAATCAAAAAAAATCAATTTAAATTGATTCATCGTTTCATCACACAACACAAATGAACTTCAAAGTCAGTTCACAAGAATGTAAATTTTTCACATGCTGATGATGATGAAAATGATTTTTTTTGTATTGCATTGCATTGCAACCGGTGAATTGATCGAATATCTGATATCATGTAACTTGTTATTTTTATGAGTTTTCTCATATAATGGCATTTATTTTTATTTTTTTTTACTATGAGTAAAGAAAACCGGTTTCATTAAAGTTATGAGTCTATTTGCACATGCTGTTGAATAGAAAAAGAAACAAATATGCAATATCAAAAATGGAATTGAAATAAGCAGGTTATTTGCCTTAGTTTATGAATAATTTTATGTAAGTGTCACATTTAAAGCTCATTTTATATGCAGATTATGAGATTTTTAAGTGATCACGACTTAAAGTGAAGATTTTCCCCCTTTCACCCGCTTTTAGGCATCGTCAAAGGAATCCTCGTCTTCAAATTTGAAGCACTAACGTGCCTTTTGACATGTCTCTTAACTGATGTCTGTGGAAAAAGAGATTCAATACGTTTAAATGTCACTATTTAATGTGTCATGTGTCGATTTAAGTCAAAAATATTCCAAAATAGCTTAATTTCAGTCTCAAACATGTCCTCATACGATTCATGCTCAATATGACACATGTCACCTTAAAAAACTAATTTGACATTTTTTATTTTCAAATTTAAATGCACTTGTGTAATCATGACTTGCCTGCACTAGACATTAAAATTAAAATTGCATTCAAATAAAAAAATTCACATACTTTTACTTAAAATTAATCGTGTTAATGAAGAAATCTTGATCCAGTCACTGATTTGTGTGAGAAAACTTAATTTTTTTTTCATTTCATTTCATTCACACATTTATTTATTTTTATTTACAATTTATTTACAAAACTACATTTAAAAAGTGTATTGTAATAAAAAGTAAACTCGTTTAATTTCATTCATTCACTTAAATTCATGCACTTTCTTACATGTGTGAACATCAAACGATGCATGATGCATGAATTCTTGTAATTGAAGTCACACATACAAAAACATGCTCACATATCATCATGATGGGAGGCCAATTTTTATTATTATTTTATTTAATTTAAAATATTTTTCAATTAATCAGCTTATATTGTATTTTTACTCGTATTTTATTTTTTTTTCAATTGATATTGATTGAAGTTTCTAAGAAATATTGAATTGAATTAAAATTTAAAAAAAAAATAGTAATAAAAATAAAAAGTGCTCTAAGATAAGATTTGACATTAAATGGTTGTTTATTATTTGTATTTAATGTGATTTAATGTAAAATATTGAATGGATGTTTGAATGAATGCAATCTAAGAAAAAAAATTAAAAAAATAAGAATGAGTAATAATTTACAAACAAATCAAAATTGACATTTCCTTTTCTTGACTCACTTTGTATGAAGAATGTTCAAATGAAGGCGCATGTTTTCTTGAAAGAATTCAATTGAAGATAAGGCAAAGATGAAAGATTTAGAATTAGTGGGTTAATAAATTATGAAATTATTTTGAATTAATCTTATCATGATTTACTTTTTATTATTAGTATTTAAAATGATGTTGATTGATGTTGAATCACGTGGAATTTAATCGTCTAGGTCTCAAGTCTCCGCATGAAGCAGCATTTGATTTGAATTTTTGTTCCAAAGATCATTATTCGATGCGGTTTGAGATGAAAATGACTTTTTGGAATGAAGTACGTCAAAAAAATTCATTCAAGTTCTCTTAATAGAAGAAAAAAGTGAAACGTAATTTTAAATGACCATCCTAAGCGCATTTACAATACCCATCTTTTTCAAGTCTTACTAAGATAGGAACAAATTGATTCAATTTAACGGCAAATTTTATCACATTCCGCTTTTTTGTAATTAAAATGACAAACACTTCCCTATATTTAGTCCCATTTAATTGAATATGACACTTTGATGACATGCAAATTACGTTAAGTGATGATACAAGAAATGGACGAATGAGTAAAAAAATACCACTTTAAATTAGAAAAGGGCAATAAACTTGAGATTCATTTTTTTTTTAACAAAAACATCCTCTTGCAATAAAAACGATCAATTAATAAACAAACAAACAAAAAAAGAACCGGTTGTCAACACAATTTAATTGACTTAAGCAATCATTTTAATGGACTGAGACTGGACTTAAATGATATAATTTTTTTCTTGAATGAATTTAAGCATTTAACCAGACTAAGTGGTTTTGCCTGAGTCATATCCAAATTTTAATTCTATGTCAGTTCACCTGGGCAACGAGTCTCGGACAGTCAAAAGTCCTCAATGGAGTATTTCGAATTGAAATTCCATGAAAATTCAATCATTCATTTCAATAATTAGCAAATTTTATTTTTCACGAGAATTTTCATTACTTACAATCAATCATAATTAAATTAAATTCATTTTTTTTAATTATTTACTCAAATTTCAATATAAAATTCATATTTCCACTTTTCCTGAACATGAAATGGCAGAATATTAAATTTTATATTTCACATCATAATTGAATTAAACCAGAAAGTTTATTTTATTATATTAATTAGTGCTTAAAATTAAATTGTTGCAATTTTGGATCATGTTCGTGATGATGATGATGAAAATTTTATTGATTACATTTTAATTGATATTGAAAATGGCAAAATGTTTATATGAAAAGAGGGCAAATGTGTGTTTATTGAATTAAGTTGATGTGGATTCATTTTATTTTTTTGGGTGTGGGTCAGAAATTGGCTTTTTTGACATTTTTCATTGGCTCAAATGTCACTTAGGACCTTACATAGATTGTACGTTGAGCATTTTCTCACTGCAGCCTCTAATGGGCCACTTGGAACCTTATTTTTTTAAAAGTGTGAAGTCGATAAGATTCTTCGGTCCAATTTGGATTGAAATTGCCTTCCATGTAAAAATAAAATTCTGTATAATTCAAAAATGACGTCAATTTTCATTTAATAACATCAAATTTAAATTACAAATTTCATTTAATTAAACACACCTCTTATCGGAAATGAGTTTCTGTGACATTGATTAAAAATTTACTGCTATTTTTTTATACTCAGAAACAAATTTAAAATTATTATTATCAAAGGAAGTAACTTCAATAATGTTATCATAATTTCATTCATAAAAATTTTTGCTAATTAAAGTAAAACTGTGTTGTCTTATCAATTTAATTGTGTGCATCCTGTGTATAAAAATTTTAATAATTTGAATTGGTATGCAAATGAGCTCTCATTAATTTTTACATAAAAATAACGAAAATTATGAAATTTAAGATGAAAATATACGCAAATTTTAAAAAAACGTCATTCATGAGATTGAGAAATTTCATTTCAAGGTCACTGACAACATTTAAGACTCAGTTCAATCATTTTCGTCCTTTTCTTGTAATTTTTCACTGAGTTCAATACCCCTTGTAAGAAGTAGAAAGCAACACACACATTTTCAATCAAAATGAAAATTAAATTTAAATTCAATATAACATTTTATTTATTGTTGAAAGGCAAAATCAATTCTCCCGAAAAAAATACACATATAAGCACATGGAACAGCAAAATAAAAGTATTCAACATTATTCTTATTTTACTTTATTCCATATTTCTTTTTTTTTTAATACATTGTTCAATTCCAAGAAATGTAATTTCATGTTGCTAAGAGACCTAAAGATATTTTTATTATTATTATTTTTATATGCATGAACAAAAATCCTATAGGAAGCAAAATTTGAAATTCGTAGAATTTGACACAAAAGAAAATGAAGCAGAATAACGCAAAACTGATTTATTTTTTGATTAAATTATTTTTTTATTTTATATACATTTTATGAGAGGTTCCGTACATTAAATGAAATGAAAGGACAATGTTTGAAGAAGAAGAACTTAATTTAAAAAAAAATATTAAATATTGAAAATGTATTTAAATTTCATGATTTTTCTCTTGAAAGTTCATCTTTTTATTATGATGATGATAATAATTTTAATATTTAATAGTAATTTTAAATTTCATTTTTAATTTTTTTTTATTTCCAGGTACAAATTCAAAGTTCAACCTCAGTTCAACGAATAATTTGATTAAGGTTTGTTCCTAAATTTCATTTCAAACTTTCTTGCGTCAATTAAAATAAATAAAATAAAAAAAGTTCTTTATTATTTATTATTATAATGAATGTTAATTTTAATGTTAATTCTATTAAAATTAAAATAAAGTAAAACATTTTCAATTCCTTGAAATTCCTTGAACAAAAATAAAATCATTTTCAATTTAAATATTTTATATGAGAAATTTTCCATGGCTGTAAGCTGATATGATGAGATTAGGATGAAATTTTCACTTCAAATTGTTGAAATGATTGAGGATTTGTGAGTTTTAATTTTAAAAGGGCATTCACAGAATCCACATATATCACTACCACGGATCGTATGTTAGAGGCTTTCAATTAAAATTTGTTCTGAGTAACAATTTCCACTGTTAAGATCACATAAACATTAAATTGAGTCATCATCCCACTTCAAAAATTCCTTTCAAAACGTATCGATTTCATTTTCGCAATCATTTTATTCGGCACATTTCATACATTTTTAGCACAAAATCACACTCACAGAAATTTATTCCACCCTAATGTTGCCTTGTTTCACTCCAATAACAAATTCTTGGAAGGATGAAATATTTACTTTGAGTTTTGATGATATGTAGGTTGTTTTTTTTTTATTTTTTATTACATTGTACCATGAATTTATGTTACACATGCAGATTTTGTTATATGTGGTGTTCAATTGTGTAGTTTTGCTTTCATGGAAATGAAGAATAAACATTATAACGGAGAAGAGATAAATAAAAAAAAAACAGTATACTATGGCAAAGAAGATACATGTAAACAAAAATACAAAATTAAGAGTAAAAAAAATGAGACTTAGAAATGTGCATTTTGATGAAATTTTGTGATTGATTGATGAAAAATGTGAATTTTTTGAGGTCTGATAGGATTTATTTTGGTTATTTTCGTGAAATTTTGAGGGCTAACTATCATTTTGAGTCTCAAGGTCATTTGACTTTTAACCCCGAAATCAAAAAGTCTTACATACCGCTCGCAGCGGCTCGCTTCGTGCATAAAAGACACTTTGCCCGGTATAAGCATAGGCCTTTGTGTCTTGTATGCACGAACAAGCGATATGTATGCTTGAAGTTGTGAAACCCAATTTCTTGAAATTTCACATGAAATGCAATTAAATGGCCTCTTTAAAGCAAATTTTTTCCATGAAACCTTCCAATTCGCCCTGAATAGAAATAAACTCATTATAAAAAAATTTCTTCGAATATTTCCTTGATACAAATGCATAAAAAAATCTCAAGTTTTGTTAACAAAAAATACCTCATCAACTTGATGATTGAATTGTGATACTTTGTCAAACGAATTCCAAGAATTTGGATCTCATTTTATTTTATTTTTAGCGCATTTCTCGTTGAATTGAAATAAAATGCGAGTATTGGACGCTCGTGTTGCTTCTTGTCTGTCTGTGTCCAGGGGTGGATTGAAAATTATTAAAGGCCATGGTATTCTGTATGATTTTCTTTAAAATTTACACTAAATTTAACTTTTACAAGACGATCGATTGTGGCATTTCTAGCATTTGACACATTGCCCATATGACCAATGTGTCAGGGTAAAATTAAAATGGCCCACTTCAGAGCTCTAAAAATAGCTTTATTTACACAATGGCCCAATCTCTCAAAAAAAAATGCATCAGATCTAGGGAAATGCGCTCGTGTATATCGTTCACGGTCCAATTTTAAATTTTTTTTTTTTCAAGATAAATGTAACTGATGCCAAATTTTCATATCAAAATCGAAATGTCTTTTTTAAATTAAGTCATTTAGGCGCTAACGATAACTGTCACTACATTTAAAGACAACAAAGGTGCTTGAAAAATCTTGGCAATATCATCAATTAAATTTCATACTGATAAAAAAAAAAATTACATTATCAATAAAAAAATAACGGATATAGTTTCAAGTGCAAATTACATCACAAATTCCTTTTGACTTAACGACAGCACTCAAGTATTGAATTAAATTTCTTAAGAAAATACCACATGAAATATGAGTTTATTCAAACAATTAAAAAAAAAATACATGGAATTAAAATTCAAATAAAAAAAATTCAGTAGGAGATAATTCGTTATTTAATTTATACATTTTTTTTCTCTGAATTTTAAGTGTTAAACAAGTGTTTTAACGTGAATTCGCTAATAATTTATCTTTATTTACTAAATAAAACAAATGTTTGATTTGCATTTATTTGATTAAACTTAGCAGCACATGAAAAAAAAATTCTTTAGTACATTTTTTTTCTCTCCATTTCAATTTCAATGAATGAATGAATTGAAATTATTATTAAATTAAACAACTTTCATTGGTGAGTAAGATACAGAAAAAAAATACAAAAAATACAAAACATGCATTATCTCACATAAAAATTTTAACATAAACCAGACTCGGACTCAATTACATATGAAAAGGAAAAAAATTGAATAAATGGAGTGTTGGCGTTGATTAATACATAACATTACTTTATGCGACAAAACATAAGTGACTAGAAAATCTTGTGAATGAGTTCATTTTTATTATTCTTTATTATGATATTTACTTGAAACAGTTGAAAGAGTGGGATGCATTGGAATTCAGTTGACACACATTTAGTTGCAAAAATATGAATGTGTCTGTAATTGAATTTAGCAAAAGTGCAATTAAAGGTATTTCTTTTTTATTTGAGTGTGTGCGGATGGTTTTCGAGACACGTGACAAAAATCAACGGTTTTTGGACTTAATTTCATATTTTTGAGGCATTAAATTCTCACATGACTCTCAAAGGCCTACAAATTACAGAGGCGAACATTTTTTGGACTTAATTTCAGCTCATTTCTGAATTTGCCTCATCTCATATCGTCATGTAGAGAGAGACAGAAAAGCCATGTGATGATGTCCACAATGACACACATTTCTCATTTTAAATTTAATCACTTAAGAAGCCGTTCGGGAATAAACGGTACAATTTTCAACAAAAGTGGTGTATGACAACTTTATTCAGCATAATCAGGACAACATTTTTGCAAAACATACTTAACATTTTTTTTCAACTTATCACATAGAAAATAGAGTAAGAAGCCCAAATTTAGCGTAATTTCGTATCAAATTTTAGGTTTTTTGATGAAAACTCAATTTTTTTGCATGAAAACCATTAAAGTCACCCAAAAAAAAGTTAAAGAACTATTCATTTTCTACAACTTTGCCGAATACACCAGAGGTGTATTTCTTTGATAAGTGCTTTTAAAATTAACAAGTTAGAAATTACACATATTGCCATGTGTTGGTTAGCATTGTTTAAATATTGCATACAATTCATTTTTCACTCAAAAATCAATTTTTTTGTATGAAAAGAACCAAAGTGATGTATGGCAACTTTGTTCAAGATAAGTAGGGAAAAATTTTTGTAGAATATTTCAAGGTCAAATATCGTATGTAACTAGGTCAAAATGGTCAAAAATTGACAGAAAACGCTTCGTTTGAGGGTTTTTCACCAAAAAATCATGTTTTTTGTACTAAACTTCGTAAAGTGGTGTATTGCAATGTTGTAGATCTTGAATAGATCTATAAGTTGGCTGAATATTTTGTTTACCTTCGAGCTATGGTTACAGAGTTATTAAGTATAAGGATACATCAAAAACCGTAATTTTCAGTTTTTGTCCAATTTCTCGGAAAAAATCCTCTAGAACCAAAATTCTATTTAAAGATCTTTAAGATTAATGTTCAGGAGCTTATTTTTTTCCGGAAAAAGCCTACAAAGTTTCATTGATTTATCTCAATGGGATCACCAAAATCGATTTTTGTTTCCAAAATTGTACCGTTTATACGCGAACGGCTTCTTAAATATTCAAAATTTAATGAAATCGACACTTCAAATTTCTTCTTTGAATTTGTAAACTAATAAATATCAAACACATTAATATACCACAAAATTACCCAAAATTTCTCAGAATTTCCAATCAATTTATTTTATTTTAACTTGAATCAAATATTTGGTCACGTACATTGCAAAGCAAACTTTCTATACATAGTTTGATCTAAATTACTTTTGTACAAGGAAATTTACCATGATACGAAATTTTCCAATAAATAACATAGAATTTGTTACTACCTTGATACATGAAATTTAATTGGATTTTCCAAGAATTTTAATATTAAATTTCAGTCTTCACACATTGAACTTTATAAGATCATGAATTTACATTTCACATTTAACTTGCTTTGAAATGAGCCCGAAAATAGATTTTCATTAAAATTAAATCAAATTTTTTTATTATATAATTATAATTGAGCATATTAATCATTGAAATGTATTTCTGGAATTTTTTGATAAAATTTTGATAATTTTCAATGAATCACCAAAAATTCCAGCGGTTTTCTTATCAGTTGTTAACTCTCATTCAAATGAAATGTCATGATGTGAAATAAAATTTAAAAAAATAAGTAGTAAATTAAATTTCAATGAAAAATTAATTTTAACGAATTCACTTCCACATATAAAATAAAATCATGGATGTGTCATGTTATGCCCTTGAAGAGTTAAAAATTAAAAATTTCTTATCTTTTTCATTGAATTCTACATTCACGCACACATCGAATGAGTCAAATCTGGGAACTGACCTACTCCAATTTTTCCATGATTACATTGTGTTCATTTCACTGTGTGTGGTTGTGAGTTAATCATGTTAAAATAATAATCGATTTTGTTGTTACTAAGCTTTCCTTGTAAATGTGTCAAATGGATTAATTTCATTAAATATTCATTTTTAACACCTTGAATATCACTTTTTACTGAACTTAGTTAACATAAATAAAAAAGCTTTTAAAATAAAAAAAACATGTGTTTAAATGTATTTTATTATTCATATAAAAGTTCAAAGGTGTAATTTTATGTATATTAATGGTTAAAAGGGTGTGTCAAAGTGATGCTTGTGTCATTTATTGATCAATTATCATTATAAATGAAATACAATATTCAAGTTAAAATAAAAAAAAAGTAAACAATAGAAAATGTTATGTTTGATTAATTTTCCCGGAAGTTATTCACATTTCATATGTTCAATGGATTTTCATTAAACTTTTATCAATAAATGTATTTAAAAGAACACACTTGTGACGTGACATTTATACATATTTTATTTTTATTTACGATTTTATTTGTGTCTCCCCTTAAAATGCATGATTTCTGTTTAATTTTAGTGTTCTGATATCATTATCAAGTGTGTATATGCATTCATACACATGTACACAAGCTCAAACACCGGTTTCTATAAAATTTGTTTATCAAAGTAATATTAAATAATAAATATAAAAAAAATAACACAATCATGATGTGAGTCATGACTCATTGAAAAGAATTTTATTTGATGCACTGTAACCAATTTTTATGATGTGGGGTATTTCAATTAATTTCAAAAGAATCATGGCATGTGACACTTAGATTTCTTGCAATTTTATTTTTCTGTACGAAATTGATATGAAAATTTAACGGAAGCACCCTGATCCCCATTTCGCCTTATACCCTGAGACTGATACACCGAAAGATGTTACATTACGAGGTTTTAAGAGTCTTAACCCGCCGTTCAGCGATAACTTTTTACCTTTACATTCAGCGACGGGGTCTGTCCGCTATTTTAAGTAAAAAAAATCATGTTTTTGTTAGTTTTAAACAAAAATCACCTTCAGCAAAGTTGTAGAGCATATTTTAAGCTACAACTTTGCTGAAGTGACCAAGTCGATGACTCTTAGTATATGCCTTTTTCATAAACTTTTTTTTCGTAATTAGATCGAGAATGCCAGATAGTTCGGAGGCAAAACTCTACGAAAACCTCCATTTCCTAAAAGAACTGAATCAGTACAAAAAGAATTCTTGTTATTTGCCCTACGAAACCTTGGGTGGAGAAGAGACACTTATGTCTTACCAACATATGAAGCAAGATTAAAACTTTTTGATATGGAAACACTACACGCAAGACGAAGAAGATTTGACATTACGTTTTGCTATGATCTGATGCATAAAAATATTAAATGTGACATACTCTGCAATAAAATCATTCATAATCAACCTGCTCCACAAAATCTGAGAAGTCGAAGTTTCCAACAATTTCCATTTCATCAACGGAACTACACTTTTAACGAACCTTTTAGTAGGATTGCAAGATCTTTTAATGATGTATCGGCGTTCACTGAGGATAATCCAAGCTAATCCTAATCCTATTTTTTGATATATGATGATTGATTTTGAAATATGCTTTTCAACTTTGCTTCAAATCACTTTAACCTAAAACTTACGGAAATATGATATTTTACTCATAAACCGAAATATGAGCTCCGAAATGAGTGGTTTGCTATTTTTGGCCTCCTATTTAATGAAATATCGACTTGATCAGTTCAGCAAAGTTGCAGCTTAAAATGTTCTCTACAACTTTTCTTCAGATCACTTTTACCTAAAACTCATAAAAATAGGACTTTTTTGTACAATATATTTAGGGGCCTGGCCAGACCCCGTCGTTGAAACTAGGGTGTTTTTTTTTTTAAAAACTCCAAAACACCTAGTTCAAAAGGTTTTTCTCTAGTTTTTTATTTTAAAAATTGATAGAAAACAAAACTTTAGGAAGCTACTCCGAATTTGAAGTCGCTACCTCAATAAGTACATAATTAAATAATTAATCAAAATTGAAATGTGCCTGGCCAGACCCTGTCGCTGAATCGAGGGTTAAATTCTGGTCAAAACACCTCTCACAGTGCATCAATTCAAAAATATTCCACTATTCTAGAAGTGCAGTGAATCGTAGTTCCCATTTATTGTTTGTCTAGTTGCCAGTCTACAATCAAAGTGTTTTCTCTATAAAATATTATTTATTTATCATTAGTATCATACTAGCACACATGGCATTTGTTGGCATAAATTTTGTGTAATTTTATTTTCATTTTTAAATTAAACAACAAAAAAAAAAGACATATCACAATTATTATATCTAATCATGTAATACAATTTGAACAAATACGAGGAAAAGGTCATCGTTATCATGAATTTATAATGATTTATTTGGTATGACAATCATTTTTAATTTTAATCATATTTAGCTTTAATAAAATATTATTAAGAAATCAGTGAATTTCGAACTAAACAATTTTAATTTTTTTTTACTCGTTAGTCAGCATTACATTCAATTATTTTTGTTACCTCTTTTAATTTAAATGGTTTTCCTGGAAATGTTGTTTTAAATGTAATTTTAGATTGAAATTGAACTGAAAAAGAACGAGAACATTCAATTCTGAGATATTTTGATTTAAATGAAGTAGTTTGATTACTCTTCATAAAAATTAAAAAGGATATTCATGAAGTCCATATCAAATTTCTGATAAAATGAGACTTTGTAACATTTTTTCATTGAATTTTCTAAGAAAATCTTATATTAAATTGATATGAAAAATAAGTTTTTTATTTTTATGAAATGAAATGAAATTTGATATAAACCAAGATTACTTGGAATTGTTTTTCTCTGCTCCAAAGTTTAAAATTCATATTGAATTATTTTTCACTGAAAAGCTTTTTAAAATGAATTGTTTACAAGACGATAAACGATGAAAAATATGTATGAAATACTTTGCTTAGCTTTGAGAGTTTCTTGGAATTTTTCACTTCAGTTAGGGAAAAATAAATTAAAAGAAAAATGTGCTGGCTTTGACTGTGTGGTGTTTAATGAACTGTCAAAATTATAAATTATGAGTCCGAAAAGTTGAGTGTATTCGATTTTGTATGAATTTTACTTGAATCTTGGCACCAAATGTCATTTGACAAAATCTGTCAAAAATTTGACAGTTCTTTTTGACAAGTGTCACTTTGTATAGATACACAAACGAAGACTTCAAAAAATGTGTACTTTTTCCGAGTTAACCGAAAACTGACTTTGAATTTCTTCAATCGACTTAAAAATTCATTGACCTTCAGAGAAATCATGAACAGATACGACTTCTTTTTATAAAAGCCGTTCCTCCCAATGTTTCATGTGAATTCAAATGAAATTTATTCTAGAATTGCCTAACAGAATCCATTCAAATGAAATTCGTTATTTATTTCTTTGAAATCATCAAGGGCACTGAAATTTCCACACAGTCTAGAAATAAACAATTTACTTGAATGTACACGCAAGTTATGTACATTTTTGACTTCATACCACAAACTCATTGTTTCATGTATACAAATTCTTATTACGTTATTCGTATTAAGATTTTATTATCATGTTATCAAAAAATCGAATGACTATAAAATTGATATAAGTGTACAAGTAATTTCGAGTGAATCACACCAATGTAGAATTTGATGTTTTTGTACGAATTAATGAATTTACAGTGTAAAATCAACATACATTTTAATTCTATGAAATTTTCAATTTCGTTTGAAACTTAATGGTTAAATATTGGTTATCAGTTCGATTATGATTGTGCTTATAAATGAATGTTGGTGTATTTTTTGGTTTAGTCTGGTAACGGAGTTCAAAGTGATTGAATGTGTAAATTTTATTATTATCATTAGATAAAATTTTATATATCAAAAAAGTGAGTTAAATTACTTGTGATACAATGAAAACATTAAAAAAAAAAATAAGAAATTGTGACATGTTTCAGAACAATTTGGGGACTTTCCGATAATTTTATTATTAAAATAAAAAAGTGTGTAATCATCAAAATATGTCCAATTTCACACACACACACACGGTTATATTACTCATTATTTTCTCCAAAACCTAAATGTGTATGTGAATTTATGGGGCTTTGTTTATTTAAATATTAAAATTTACGTTGAAATAATGATTCACGTTAAATACTTGGGAATAATTAAACATTGTATCATATTTTTTTTTTTAATATGAATTATTATCGTGAATTACGTTACTTTCATAAAAAATAATACAAACAGCATTATCGTGAAGTGATTACAAAAAGTTCTTCTTACACAAATAAATGTAATCAGATAAATAAAAATTAATGCCTACTTAATTGTTTTATTACGTAGGAAATTTCCATTGAATTGGATGCCTCCAATTTTAAGTTGAATTTGAATCCAGAAAGTATGCAATTGACATTTCATGTGATCAAATTTCAGTGATTTTGAGATGATTTCATGGCTTTATTTTGAGATAATTGAATTGAAATAGTGAAAATTTACAATTCAGTGAATTTTGATATCAAAAAACTTTGATTTGATGCATTTTTTAAGGGAAATGAATGTTTATTGCATACTTTTCGGGGTAAAAAAATGGATTATTGAAGAAAATTCATGAAAATCGTTTAAGATCATATCAGAATTTCATATTTTTGATTAAATCATTTTGAAAAGCAAACAAAAGCCCCCAAAATGATAGAAGGCAGTCAAGATTGACATTGAAATCAGTGACCTTGAAAAAAAACAATGTTCAGCCCATCTCAAAAACCTTGATCCTGTACTTGAAGATTAACGCGCGTTAAGTTTTACTTTCGATTTTTTATTTTTAGTGCATTTCGTAAGAAAAATGCACTATTACAGACGGTTTGTCTGCCGTCACTTCGTAAGTCCGTATGTCCGATCCATCCATAACTCCGGAATGGTCAATCGGAGCGATGTTAGGGCTCCAGAGCCTCCAAAGCCTGAAAAACCGTTAAAAAACGGTTAAAAATTTAAAAAAATTGATACTTTGTTTTTTAGATGGAGAAGTTTACTAAAGTGAACTTTAACTGATTAGCTCTGAGATTAGGCTCAAGGATTGGGCTCAGAGATTAGTCTCAGGGTTTGGGCTCGAGAATTAAGCTCCAGAGCCTGAAAACAGTCAAAAGCCCAAAATGTCCGATTTTTTCAAATATTTTTTTTCACAAATTTTCGAAATGGCAGAAATTTTTCAAAATGACAGTTATTTTCAAAATAACAGTTATTTTCGAAATGGCGGTTATTTTCAAAATGGCGGTTTAATTATTAAAATTAATTATATTCAATGAAACAAGTCCCATCGAAATGCACTTTTCCAAACCGCCCAGTGGTTAGAATTTCCAATTTTATTTATTTTTATCATTCTCAAAGCAATTATTTGGACAAAAAAAAAAATTGATAGCATTATTATTTTAATTTAATCACGTTTATAGTTAAATGATTTGAAACAAATGTATAATAAAATTTTCTCTTTGTATTTCATTTATTAATTTTTTTTTAATTCATAAGGTTTTATTACGACATTGAATGTTTGAACAATGTTTCTGAAGGTGTTGGGTTTCATTTTGTTTTGTAATTCAACTGAAATTTATAATTTCTCATGAATCAAAAAAAAAAAAAAATTAATTGGCACCTTTATTTATTAAGTTAATTTTTTTTTGTGTAAATGATGTCAGGTTTGAATGATCATTGTTGCATGTTTGGTTGACGAAGGAGGTTTGTTATTTGAATTTTGTTTGTTTAAAGTTGAAAGTTAAAAGGAAAAGGATTTTGTTTGTTTTTCAAAAGTTTTCACTTGTTTGTACTTAGAATGAAATCTAATTTGTGTTTTTTTCTTCTTTTCTAATTCCAGGAAGTGTATCCAGAATCTTCAAAAATAAAATAAAATAAAGAAGAGAAAATTAATTTTCTAAGAATTTGTGAGAAAGGAAAAATTGCGCGTGCGTAATTTGAATATTTAAAGACACATTTATGGGGCAGAATTATGGAAAGATCCAGACATCATCCCCAAACCTGAAAAAAACTCAACTGTCAACTGAAAAGAAAAAACGTACTTTTGCACGAGTGTTTCGGAATCGCCAAAAACAACACTCACTTGCAGTCAGACAACAACAGCAACAAATATCAGTTGATGACACAATAACAGCGAACAAACAAACCGGAAATATAATAATTAGCATACACATGTTAACAATGAATAATTCTAATGAAGTGAACAGTAACTGTCGGTCTGTAACCGGCAACAATTGTAGTGATAATAGTATTAGTAGTAGTAGTGAAATAAAAAATAATGAAAGTATCGATGATCAATCTAATAATGAAGCACAAAATAATATAATAAAAAATAATCAAAATAATTGTAAATTAGATGCTAATTCAAGTACAAGTATACTAAAAAAATATAATAGTAAATATAATCAAGCAACTTTATTAGCAAAAAATCCAATTCCATCATCATCATCATCTGCGACCTCCTCAACATCGTTACAGCAAGTGGAAGCAACAACCAATAATGGTGTTACCTGTGATAATTTAAAAAATAACGATAGTACTCACCTAAATAATAATAATAACAATAATAATGTATCAAATTCTCCTTCATCATCATCAGTGGTGACATCAACAGTAACACCAAGTCCTAGCAACAATTTTCGATTAAGTAGTTGTCCATTTGCCGATAAAATTAGTAATATGTTGAGTAGTAAATGTAAATTTGGGGGTGCGACATCGTCTTCGGTTGTAGTTCAGCAACAACCGAGTGTGAGTGCATCCTCGTTATCATCATCGAAGGTGAAAAAAGGAATTTTGGGCAAATTTAAGAGTTCGAAACAGAAAAACAAGGGTGACGATTCAAAAAGTGCGGATGACGCTAGTAGTAGTTTAAATACATCAAATGCGAGTTCCTCTAGTTATGGTTCTGATAAGGTAAATACAGTAAATTTCCTTTAAATGAATTGTAATTTAATATTAAAATTTCATTTAAATAGACTGACACATGTACTTGTACGGCATCATCACATCGTACTGATGACACATCCAACTTAAATAGATCATTTTCGGCCGATCACGCTGCAATGAGTCTGAGTTATGGCACAAACAGCTCCTTACTTCCCTCAATTTCCATTACAAGTGGTGGTAGTGCGACAACTGGCACAAATGCCACGGCAATCATTCTTCCCGACTCAGCACTCATACATTCAACTGGTTTTCCAACTACGGCCGCACTTTATGGGAGTTTGAGTAATGGCACAAGTGGTGGAAATTTCATTCTAGTCTCATCATTGTTTGATATGACACGTCTCAGTTCGGATGATTCGCTGGAGGATTGTGACGAACAGGCGAGAATTAGGAGGGCAATTCAAATTGAGGAGGGCGTCGAAGCCCCACCTGGTTATGTTCCCAATGCAACACCAAATGCAACAACAAGCTCAATACAGAATTCACATTTGCAGACGTTGTTGTGTTCATTTGATCCCAGTGCATTTAGGACACGAATTATGCAACAAACGAATTTGTTTGCTGAAGATCAACCCAGAGTTCATTCACAGGTAAAATTGCTTAATTTAAAACAAAATTAACCGAATATTAAACATTTCATTTTAATTTAGGCCGATTACATTCATTGTCTAGTCCCTGATCTTAAAAAGATCACCAGCTGCTGTTTTTATTGGGGTAAAATGGATAGATATGAAGCTGAAAAATTACTGGATGGAAAGCCAGAAGGTAATTTAATTAAAAATTACATTGAAAATTCATCAATAATTTAAATTTCATTTCATTTTCCAGGTACATTCCTGTTAAGAGATTCTGCTCAAGAAGAATTTCTCTTTTCGGTTTCATTTAGAAAGTATGGAAGATCACTCCATGCCAGAATCGAACAATTTAATCATCAATTTAGGTATTAATTTAATTTAAATCCAAATTCAAGTTCAATTTCATTAATTTTCATTTCAATTTCACAGCTTTGACTCGCACGATCCAGGTGTTTACACTGCTACAACTGTAACTGGTCTCCTTGAACACTACAAGGACCCATCATGTGTCATGTTCTTTGAGCCAATGCTTACACTTCCATTGAATCGTAATTTTGTATTTTCATTGCAAGAATTGGCTCGTGCAACAATTGTTAGTAACACCACATATGATGGCATCGATCAAATTTGTGTACCAAAAATCCTTAAATCATATTTGAAGGAATATCATTACAAGCAACGTGTTCATTATAAGCGATTAGATGATTATCAGGACTCCTAGTTAACGGGAGACCATCATCCAAGATTCGAAATAATTCCGGTGCATATGGATGACGATGATGATGATTACAGTGATCAAGAAGAAGAATTTGATGACGATGATGATGAATTAGCGGAAAAAATACGTGAAAGACTTTTGTTTCTCTGTTTTGAGGATAACAAGACAATTGAGCAGGAAATTGAAAGGAAATCGTTATTAAATCGCTTCAAGACAATGTTCTTCAAAGAACGTCACCGGAAACCATGAGAATCTCCTTAAATTAATTAGTAAAATGAAATGAATCACAACAAAAATTAGTGTCAATAAATATCAAGTTCAAACTCAAATATGAATATAAAAAAAATAACATGAAATAAATCTTTTTATTTTTATTCAAACTCATATAATTTTAAATTAATTTAATCTTAGTTAAATTTAATTTCATTTTAATATTCCTAATTTTCTATTAATTTATTCTAATTGTTTTAATTTTTAATTTAGTTATTTATAATCAAATTCAGGCTGAGCCAAAAATAATTCTAAACCATTCTAATTTTTTTTATACTATTTATTTATTTTTAATTTAATTTAAAATTATTAAAATTCGATCATTTATCACAAAATTGTTTGTTAAAATAAAAATTTTGTAAACAAAAAAATATCAAATAATATTAAAAAAAAAGACAAATCAAAATAAATTTCAAAAAAAAAATTAATGTTGTACCTTGTATTCCCTTACAAACAAAAAAAAAAACAAACAAAAATTATAATGTAAAATGATGTATTATTACATTAAATGTTAAAAATTGTATAAAATTTAAATTAAAAAGTATATATTATTATAATTTTAAAATAACTCTGTAGCCTAAATGAATATAAGATTTTAAATAATAATAATAATTACAAAAAAAAACACAATCAATCACAATTCAAGTCATTAAATTAAAATTATATCAATAAAGAAAAGAAAATTAATGATATTTATGTGAATTAAATGAAAATTTTTTATGTTTTAATCCTATTTTGTAATTGAATATTTTTTAAAAATGGTAAGTTACCGCTGTATAACGGTGAATGAGTCTTACTTAATTTTTATACTCATCATGCGCCCTTGGATTTTGGTATTTTTTTTAAATTAATTATCCGATTAGTAACGGAATTTGAAGGCTAAGAAAATTAAAGTTTTACTTTTATGACTTAACTCCCGGTGTGATGATCAACATGCCCTAAGTTCTGCTCGAAATCTCATGTCACCTTATCAAAATCCGTCCTAATGTTCTACATGTATCTAAATTACTTATGTGATCTTGTTACCACATTGACACGTTGCAATTCCTGATTGAATTTCTTCAGGAATGCAATCACTGCTGGATCTCGCATTAAACTTGCCTTCTTCTCATTTAGAATTGATGTCAGAATATCAGGTTTATGTGAATTTTTGTCATTACTTTTTGTTTTCTCCTCTTCTTTTGAATTTGGTTCCGAATCACCTGCATTTGGATCTTTCTTTGAACGTTTTGACGATTTTGGGGTCTTATTTGAATGGGATGAGGAGGAAGCAACTTCTGACCCATGCAGGTGATCACCTGAAAAACAGACATAAATAAATTTGAAAAGAGTGTTTTAATCAAAAAATATAAATTTTAAAACTTCATACATTCCTTAAATTAACTGCGCACTTTTCGCATATGAACTTCGAAAACTGCGCATTTTCGCATATGAACTTCGAAAACTGCGCATTTTTTGTATATGAACTTCGAAAACTGCGCACTTTTTTGTATATGAATTTTAAAAACTGCGCACTTTTTGTATATGAATTTTGAAAACTGCGCACTTTTCGAACATTGAAAGTTTTTGAAAATCAACCTCCTTATGTTTATGTTTTCTTGGTACTTTTGAATTAAAAAAGTAATAAATTTTGATCAAAAATCTGAAGCTCAGGAACAGGAAAACAAAAACATGAGGAGGTTGAAGTTTCAAAATTTTTAGTGTTCGAAAAGTGCGCAGTTTTGTAAAACAGTTTTGTATAACAGAACTGCGCACTTTTCGAACAAAACTGTTATACAAAAAAACTGTTATACAAAAAAAACTGTTATACAAAAAAAACTGTTATACAAAAACTGTTATACAAAAAATTTTGAAACATCAACCTCCTCATGTTTATGTTCTCCTGTTACAAAGCTTCAGATTTTCGATAATTTCTAGTTATTTTATTACTGTTTTATTACAAAAGTAACAGGAGAACATAAACATGAGGAGGTATAACAGTTTTTGTATAACAGTTTTTGTATAACAGTTTTTGTATAACAGTTTTTTTTGTATAACAGTTTTTTTTGTATAACAGTTTTTTTGTATAACAGTTTTTTTGTATAACAGTTTTTTTGTATAACAGTTTTTTTGTATAACAGTTATGTTCGAAAACTGCGCACTTTTCGAACAAACTGTTATACAACTGCGCACTTTTCGAACAAACTGTTATACAACTGCGCACTTTTCGAAAATAACTGTTATACAAAACTGCGCACTTTTCAAATTTCATGTACAAAAAGTGCGCAGTTTTCGAATTTCATATACAAAAAAGTGCGCAGTTTTCAAATTTCATATACAAAAAGTGCGCAGTTTTCGAATTTCATATACAAAAAGTGCGCAGTTTAAAAAACTCATACAAAAAAGTGCGCAGTTTTTTAATTTCATATACAAAAAGTGCTCAGTTTTTAAAATGACGCATTTGAACAAAAGACTGATTACAAAGTCTTTTAAATTCAATTCACCGTGTTCTGATATTTTGTAAACATATATTTAACCGTCTGTAAAAGAAAATTGAAGAAAATTTTCGAATTTTCATTATAAAAATGCAATTTTCAGATCAAAACTCTTCAATTTTCAGTAGTCCGTATTAAACGCACTTGAAATCGATTTTGAGCCACCTTTGCCAGCAAAAGGGCGTTTAATCGAAGTTGACGATGGTGAAAAAATAATTGAATTGGATTCATTTAACCACTGGAAGGTTTAGAAAAGTGCATTTTGATGGGATTTTGTTTATTGAAAACAGCTTTTTACCAGGAATTGGACTGGAATTCGACAAAATCCGTTTCTTCACGTGAGTACTCAATTTATCACGAGTTTCAGGATTTGATTGACTTGTAGATTGCATCATCTGATGAGCTGCCGATGGTGGATAATTCTGCATTGTTCTTGAAACGCAACTGGTGGTTTATGGCAAAATCTATTATTTAAAATGATGTCTCTTTCAAAATTTGACTTTGGTTGAATCGAAATTTATCTCAGTATCAAATATTTTATTGTATCAATTTATTTCTTGAATATTTCACTAGTTAAATTGAAAATAAAATTCTTTTATATTTTCATGTGAATAATTTCAATCCAGATTTGTTTTGAAACGCAATTCGATTATAGAACTCGAATCCGTCTCCCAAATCAACTCGATATTTTGACGTCTGAAAATTTAACTGTCAAAAAATTTGACGTGGTTACTTGGATTGAACAGATTTTTAATTACGCTGTATAAAAAAATAGATTTATCCTAAATAAAATACAATTAAGGGAATCAAAATAATTCCAAAGAGTCAAGATGACGGCACAAATGCGAGCTATGCTGGACGAATTGATGGGAACGGCGAGGAATGGTAAGAAAAATCATTTATTTTTAAATGCCATACAAGCTGCTTCATTTCAATTCAAAAATATTGGGTGGCTTCCAAAAATTCATGTAAAATATTTATCAAGCTTGAATTACAAATTTTAATGCATTTCAATGAATTCTTTATGATTTAATAGTAATTTACATTGAAATTTTGAATAATCCCCCACAATTTCTTTGAATTTTAAATTGAAATGAAAAATTTCGTGTTATTTTGATAAGTGGCCATTTTTATAGATTGGCATATGACAATTTAATTATGTGGTTATGAAATTAAATATTAATTTATTTTTTGGTTTTGCAGGTGAGACAGGAAGGAATCAAATTAAATTCAGTGATTCACGTGTATGTAAGAGTTTTTTGCTTGGCTGTTGTCCACATGAAATTCTAGCGTCAACGGTAAGTTCCCCCTTTAGGCTTAAAATATTTTAATTTAAGTCATAACTTCAAGTCATAAATATTTAGATGTTAAATTTATTGCAATGCAAAAAAATTCAATTTAAAAAAAAATAGTAGCTTGAGAAGATTTTTATAAAAAAATTATCCTTTGTGTATGTATGTATACTTTTCAGAAATGCCATCGCTTTTCTGTAAAAGACTCTAAATAAGATTTGTAAGTACTCTATCTCTTAAACATATAAAAAAAAAATAACATTCAAACCAAAAAAAGAAAACGATTGAATCAAAATGCCTTTGTAAGACTCACCAAAAATATGACACACAACTCACTCATCTACTGCAAAGCGATTTAACTGCACATAATTGAGTCCCGGGTCAGTGCGTACGTATATTTTAGTAATAATTATTCATCTTTTCTCTCTTCTTGATGATGTTAAAACAAATTTTGTTAAATTTTAAAGAATATCAAAGTTTTTAAACTTTAGAGATGAAAAAATTTAAAGAATATTTAATTGAAATGCGAGACAGAGAAAGAAAGAAAGAGGGAGACCAGTCAAAGTCAGTCCTGTGTAGAAGGCAAATGCCTCCTGTGTTTTGTATGTATAATAATCATTTATTTTATATTCTTAATTTTTTTTTTGTATAAAAATTCAAACAAAATTATTTTATTATATTCTTCGTACATGAAGAAGAAAGTTGAGAGTTCAATAGCCGCAAACCCAGCAAAATCGTATGTAAAATTTGAATCTTTTACAATATTTTTTTCCACGTTGATAGAGCCACATTGTCATATGGATCAATTATAACAATTCAACAAAGATGATGAGTTTTTTTTGATTAATTTACATGTATTAATTGTTATAATTGGTTTGATCTGACTTGGCAATGAAATTTAACAAAAAAGTTGAAGACAAAAAAAAATGTTCAATACATATATTAAACATATATATTCATTTTATTGATACTAAGATTAGAGAGATAGAGACAAGAGTATGAGCAAACGCTTGGCGATGTCGAAAGTTGGTGAGTAAACTCTGAACTCTTCTGAAAAACAAAAAATTATGAGGTTTAATCAAAATGTGATTTTTATTTGATTTTCTACTAAAATTGAAGGAATTTTTCGTTGACTTGACTTCAAATCCACTTAAAATGACATGTTTTTTTTTTGAAGATTCTGAATTTCATCAAAAAACCGACTCTGACACAAAATGACCGAGATAAATATTAATTTTTAAACAGGTGCACGACAAATAAAAAGCTTTCTCACATTTCAATCATTTCAACACAATTCAATGGATGATTAACAGCTGATTCGGTAAAGTTCCTATCATATTATTTTTAAAAGTGTTAATTTAACAATCAAGACTTTTGAAATTTAATTGTAAAAGTTGATTCAATTCAATTCAATTTGATTTTGAGATACAATTAATATTTTTGGAAAAGAAAAAACGTGTCTTACAGAGAAATTTGACTAGTTGTAGATATTTTTTTATCATACATTGACTAATGCAGTGTGTTCCTTTATTTTTCTTTCATTGAACAAATACAGCGCATGGATCTGGGAGAATGTCCAAAAGTGCATGATTTTGGATTGAGAGCTGATTATGATAATGCGTCCAAGGAAAAGGATTACTATTACGATGTTGAGGTAAATTTTCATTTCAATGTCATTTTAACTTTAATTATAAATTTTATGTTAACTTCACAGGCAATGGATCACTTACTTGCATTCATAAGTGATTGTGATCGTCGAACTGAATCAGCAAAAAAGCGTTTAGCTGAAACTCAGGAAGAATTGACGGCTGAAGTTGCGGAGAAAGCAAATAAAGTGCACAAATTCTCCGAAGAAATTGGTAAGAAATTAGCTGAAGCTGAGAAACTTGGACAAGCCGGTGAAGTTGAGGCAAGTATGAAATTGATGTCGGAAATTGAGGAACTGCGTACGGAAAAGACAAAAGCGGAACATGAATATCGCTCAGCAATTCCAGCTAGTAGTTACCAACAACAGAAATTACGTGTCTGTGAAGTTTGTTCAGCCTATTTGGGTATTCATGATAATGATGTACGTTTAGCTGATCACTTTGGTGGTAAATTGCATTTGGGATTCCTCGAGATTCGGGAAAAGTTGGCAGAGTTGGAGAAAACTGCTGGACCTCGCAAAGCTGAACTCAAAAAGTCTGGACGTGATCGAGATTATGAAGATCGGAGAAATAAATTTAATCGATATTATGTGGGTGGTCGAGAATTGGACAGACGATCACGTATTCATAGATCTCGAAGCAGGGAACGCGCTGAAAAGTCTGGTGAAAAATCAAAGTAAGAATTAATTGAAAAATTTATTTCAAAATAATAATTTAACTCTCATGATATCTAGATCTCGCAGCAGAAGTCGTGGAAAGTCACACAGTAGTCGAGATGACAGGCGTGATCGTGACCGTGAACGTGATCGTGACTATGATGACCGACGAGATAGAAGAAGAGACGATCGACGACGTGATGACCGTAGAGATGATCGCAGAGATGATCGACGAGACGATCGGAGAGATGACCGTCGACGAGATGAACGAAGACGCTCCAGAGATCGTCGTTAAATGATAAAACAAACAAAAAAATTTGATGACCAACATTCAAAAACCCAACGACAGCACGTAAGCAATTCATTCGTTTTTATTTGATTCGAATCATTTTATTCAGATTTTTACATATAAAAAAAAAAGTATTCTCAATTAAGTTAACTCGTAAACAGATATGAAAAAAAATATTTTTTCATTAAAATTTATAACGTTGGATTTTTTTCTCATATATATATATAAAAAAGGGTGTTATTTATATTGATGTGAAATGTAAAAAAAAAAAAACTTTAATATTTTTAATTTAATCGCTCAGAAACACAAAACAAAATCTAATTCTAGTAAGCATGATGTTTAAATAATATTAAAATTTTAATATATTTTACAGTACAATGATATCAATAAATGAAAATAAAGATAAATTACAAAAATAATTTTAAAATATCATTTTTTTTCAATTCCAACAGAAAACTGGCTTCAAAATTTTAGACAAGTTACTTACCATGAATCAAAAGGCTTCAATTTCATAATAAAACATCAATTTAATTTAGTTTTAACATTATTTCTCTGGATTTTTTTATATTTTTCATCATATTTTAATCAAACTTAAATATATTTTTTTTACTTTTGTTACAATTATATTAAATAATATTATTTTTCTAACTCATTTTTCTTGTTTTATCGTTTCATTAATATTTTTTTTTTTTTTAATTTAATTTAATTTAAAATTATATATTTCCTGATTTTTTTTGATTTTTGATTTTAATTGTATGGATTGTTTTTTTAAAATTTTATGTTTTTAAATCATTGTTTTGCCATTTTTTTATGTTTTTTGTTTTGTTTCAAAGAATCATATTCTTTTTTTTTGCATTTAAATCTTTATTATAATTTCTATTTAATAGTATCAATAGTTAATTTGTATTTTTATTTTTTAATAAAAACTTAAATTTTTTCTTTATTTTATTATTATTATAATGAATAGTTATAATTATATAAATTTTAATTTTATTAGCTATGAAATCAATTATTATTATAATTATAATAATAATAAAAATAAAGGTAAGTAAATTTGATATTAATATTAACTTATAATAATTAAACACTAAACTATTTTGGAAGATCATTAAAAAATAATATGAATTAAAGGTATTTTTTTTTTTATTTTATTATCAACTTATATTATGTTTAAATTATATAAATTTTAAATTATACATATATATATTTTAATAACTTTTATATTTATTAACTAAATGGAAGAAAATGCATATAATAAGGAATATTTAATTTTTTGTTTTTTTTTTTCATTTCAATGTATTATAATACAAAACAATTAATATCGAAATCATTTCATTTGTAAGCTGTCAATCGTTATATTATTATTTTTTATTAATATTATTATATTTTTTATTATTATGTATATCACTTATTTATTTTGCTTTAAACATATTTATTAATTTATTAATAATAATAAAAAAAAAAATTAAATTTTAAATTATATATTTTTTTTTACATTTTTAAGAGGTAACACAATTATTTTAAATTAAATTTTAATTTATATTATAATTTAAAATAAACTTAAATGTCATACAATTTAAATGCTAATTAAATGTTGATTTAATTTAATATTATTATTAATATTATGTTTTTTTTTGTCTTAGATAAAAATTTTAAACTAAATTAAAGTACAAAGTTTATCGATGAATTGTTTTTATTTTTTTTTTAATTTAACATAAAAAATGTTATTCGTTTTATATGAATTTTTTTTTTGATTAATTTAAAAAAATTTTGTTTTCATTTAAATATTTTTTGATAATTCTTTGTTTTTCTTCTCTCAGTTTCATTATATATTTTTTTTAATATTATTTACATGTTTAATATATTTTATAATGTAAATTTAATTTAATATAATATTTAACTTAAAAAGTTTCTGAACTCTCCTTTTTTGTATGTATGTATATTTTTTATGTAACATTTCATTATTTTGTTGTTGTAAATTACCTCTAAATTAATTTTCTAAATTGGACTTTTGATATCATCATGTGTTTTGTTTTCAATTTAATTTAATTTAATTTAAATTTAAGGTACTTTATGTTCATATACTTTGTTATATATTTATATATTTTGTTTAATTACTGTATGTTTAATGTTTTTATGTAACATGTAAGGCGTTATCATAATATTTAATTTAATTTAATTTAATTTAAGGAATTTTACAATTATAATTAATTATTAACTAAAGACTAATTTAACTAAATGTCACTCATTGTCCTTTTTCTTTGTATAGTAAAAATAATATTAATATTAAATTATAATTATAATAAAAATTAAGTTAAAACTAATATTTTAATTTTATAAGTAATTTTAAATTTAAAATTAACATGTTGATAGGAAAAAGTACTCCTCACGAACCCTACGACAGTTAAGTTGAAATTCATGATGAATGATATTTTTTATTAGGGTCAAGGAACTGCCTACCGTTCGACATGAAACTTTTCATGATCCCAAGGCAATGGCGGATTGGCCAGAAAGGTTGCAGTCGATCGTCTTGTAAAAGTTAAGTTAAGCGTAAATTTTGAAGAAAATCATACAGAATGCCAGGCCCGTTAGTAATTTTCAATCCAACCCTGTCCCAAGGGCGCCCTAGAGCGTTAAATGAGTTAAACATGAGCTGTACATGTTTATATAAAAAAAATATCATTCATCATAAATGTAAGAGAACAAACACATAAAAAAAATTACGCAATAAATAAACTTTGTGAATATTTTAACTACATCAACTATTTGTACAGGAAAAATAAATATCACAAAGTTTTTAACCACTAATATCAAAATATGGAAACGAAAAGGTTTTTTTAACATTAAATCATATTAAAAAGTTAAAACAAAAACTAATAAAAAAAAAAACAGTTCTATAGTAGAGCGAGGTATGAAAATAAAAATCATATGTGGCATTCCATTCTAAAGTGGGTGCGAATCACAAGTGTCTATATGGACAATCTGAGTACACAGGCCAATGGTCTATCAAAAAATATGAAACTTTTGTATTAGAGGTTATTTTTTTTTGCTGTACACGACTCTGGACGCAATTTTATTTTCGTCCAAAACAAGTGGATCTCGTGGATCCTAATTTAAAAAGACCAAAAAAATTTTTTTTTATTTTCCTCGATGTTTGAATTTTCTAGACCATTTTCAAATTTTTTAATGAAAAATATCTGAAAAATCAATTTTCATGGTACTCTGGTTCAAAAAAATCACTCACTTTGTTCTGCAAAGTTGTTGCTCATAATATAAGCTACAATGTTTACTTCGAGCACTTTTTGGGTTTTCATACAAAAATGTTGAGAAATCATCCAAAAACCATTAAAATTAAGTTCAGCATTTTAAAAATGGTAAATGCATGGAAAATCTGTGATTTGTATGGGAACTTTAATATTTTGTATGAAAACATCGAAATAGTGTATGAAAAAGTTGCTTAATTTTACAAAATATTTAACTTTTCAGAAGGAACTATATGTCTATTCCTCTTGGAAAACAAATATTTCCATACAAATCACAGATTTTTAATGCATTTACCATTTTTAAAATGCTCAACCTAATTTGAATGGTTTTTGGATGATTTCTCAATATTTTTGTATGAAAACCCAAAAAGTGATCGAAGTAAACATTGTAGCTTATATTACGAGCAATAACTTTGCAGAACAAAGTGAGTGATTTTTTTGAACCAGAGAACCAGAAAAATTGAGTTTTCAGATATTTTTTATTAAAAAATTTGAAAATGGTCTAAAAAATTCAAACATCGAATAAATTAAAAAATTTTTTTTTGGTCTTTTTAAATTAGGATCCACGAGATCCAAATGAGATCCACTTGTTTTGGACGAAAATAAAATTGCGTCCAGAATCATGTACAACAAAAAAAATTAACCCCTTTTCGAAAAATTTTATATCTGCCTTAAAAACATGAAAGCCTTGCTTTTCGGTTTTTTAGGTAGAAACAAAATTTTTCGGAGGAAAAAAGTTTCATATTTTTTGATGGACCATAAGCCTGTGTACTCAGACTGTCCATATAGAAACTTGTGATTCGCACCCACTTTAGAATGGAAAGCCACTTAAATAAAAATTTGAAATTAAATTATGTGTAATTAAAATAATAAAATAAAAAATAATAAAATGCATAAAAACCTTTTCATAAAAAATAAAATTTAAACTTAGATTAGATTCAAGGAAAAAAACTCCTAATTAAACATAAATATTACCACCAATTCCCAGCATTAATTGCACAAATATCAATCATTTGCGGTATTTACAAGCGTTTGCATATGACTTGAAATATTCCTTAAAAATTAAATTTAAACTAAAATTAAATCTAATAAAATCAAAAATGTTTTTTAATAATAATTTTTCATAATAAAGCGCATTATTTTTATATAAATGTTAATAATATAATAATATAATATTTTTCTTTTCTTTGTTGTAACAAAAAACGTTACGCAATCATAATTATTTAAAATTAAACGCAAATAAGTAACAATATTATTTGATGATGAATTTAATAAAATTTTAAATGATAATAACTTTTAACTTTTTATTATTATTTAAGTAAATGTTTTTTAAAATAAAAACAAATTAATATAAGTTTTAAATGTTATATGTTGAATATTTAATTTTACTCACTTTGATACAAAAAAATAACTTTCATTAAACAATTTTGCATTAATTTTTTTTTTTTAATAATGTTAAGCAAAATTTAATTGATAATATTGTGTTGCACATTAACATATCATGGTAACTTTTTGAACATATATGTATTATAATGTTTATTTTATTATAAATAATAAGAAAATCTTAATTTAAGATATTTTTATAAATAAACATTAAATTGATGACATATTTTTGTGCAACTGAAACATAATTTTTATTTAATTTATTTTAATTATTATTATTATATAAAATTTTAAAACTCGTATAGTTATCGTTGTTATTTAATGTTAATATTTTTTTTTTATATTCGTTAATTTTCATTTAAATTTTCCACATATTTTGATTTATTTTTGGTTATAATTGTTAAAATGTTCGATGATTATGAGAAGATATTATTTATATATTTTTCAAAAAATATACATTTAATTTTCTGTTTTTTTAACTTTAAGATTGTATTTTTTTTTTGATTGTATATTTATTTATAATAATTATGTTTAATGTTAATATATATTAATAAAACTTTTTTATATTTGTATATTTTTTAATTAAATGTATTATATACATTTTTAATGTTAATATACATTCATTGTATAATTATATCATAATATATGCTATGCAAATATCATTGTTTTTTCTTTCTTTATAATAAATTTATAATAATTATATTTTAATAATATTAAATAATATATTTATATATTTATAATATAATCTAAGGCACATTTTTCATATAGTTTTATTTACAATAAATATCATGTATGACTTTTTATATATTATTTTGTATGAATTGGTATTATATTTTTTTTTCTTTCATTATATTAATATAAATATAATATAATGTATATTTATATTTAAATATTATTATTATTAGTTTAATTTTAAATGAAATCATTGTTCTAATAAATTGAAAATATTCTGTCTTTTATTTCTCCGCATTATTATAATATTCAATTTAAATGTATAAATGTATCATTTTAATGTTATTATTATTATTATTTATATTTAATTTAATGTTTTTTCATGTCTTTTATATTAATATTGATACTTGTTTTATTATAATTATATTATTTTATATTTTTTATATTCAATGAAATAAAATAATAATGATATACACAATAAGAAATGCAAAATGCGAGAGATGTTAAATGTTTAAATGTAACATTAAAATTATATTGACTTAAATTTAAACATTATAATATTATATTTATTATTAAACCATTAAAAAAAAACAATTATTATTATTAAATTATAACACAGGAAGGAATTATGATAATCATAAGATATTATTATTCACTTTAATTTATACGGGAAAAACATAATTTTTTCAGCACTTTTATTTTAAAATACATATTTATTAGATATAATTTAATTAAATTAAATTTAATGTAACAAACAAAACAAGATTACTGGAATGAAATGTTCATATTAATCATCATCATAATTATCATCACGAATTAAATTTAATGATATATTACTTTAAACTTATAATGTGTAATTTTTTTTTTAGAATCCATCACAATCAGAGAGCTGTGTTTTTTTAGTTTAATTTAATTTAATTTAAGATGTTGTTATAAATTATTGGTCGTTGGTATTAAAATCTGGTGTAATTGTTTCCGTTATTTTATGTTAAAATCATATTCATTAACTTTAATTTTGTTTTAAGTACTGAAATTGAGAATCTGATTAATTTATTTTTATTTTCGTATGCTTTGAATATCAAAATAAGGATGGAAGGCAATTAAATTAAAAGAAATTTGTAATAATAATCATAATTTAAATTTTTCTCTAATTTTTATATGAAGAATATACGTTTATGCATTTTCTATCACTTTTTAATCTTATTTTATAATATTATTTTATATTATATATAGTTAAACTATAAAAATTTTGTACAATTAAAGGTTTTTTGCTTCACTTATCTAATTTTGACACATTTGAGCTATTTTTTTTTAAATTTTATATCATATCATTACTTTTCAAGGAATTGTAATTAAAATTGGTCATTTAACAGCTTATTTACTTCTGTTTTGTTTATTAACAAGAGCTTGAAGTCTCGCAAGTTGCGATATTAAGTTATTTTTGTCATCCTCAAGAGACTCAACGCGTTTCTTGTAACTGCTATTTTCAGATACAAGAATTTCAACTTTCCGTTCAAGTTGATCCATGTACTCTTTCTTTTTCCTTCGGCTTTCTTGGGCTGAAATCTGTTTAAATTTAAATATAATTTTAATTTCATGGCAATATTTGAAATTAAATTCGACCAATTACCTTATTCTTGATTTTCCTTCTAATTTTTTTGAGAGATTTTTCTTCAGCTTTTGTCAAGGGTAGTCTCGTTGGTATTGGATACCCTTCAGCAAGTAAGGTGCGTTTTTCCTCCTCCGTTAACATGAGAGTTCCCGTTGATCCTTTCTATTAAATTGAAATGAAATTTTAAATTAAAACACATTTAATTTCAACATGACATTGCAAATCATACCGGTTGCGTACTGATTAACGGTGTGTGGATGGGCTGCCTTGAACTTGATCCATTTGTGTATGCCCTTGATGAGGTGTTGTTTAAGGAAGTACGTCGACTACTCGTTGTTGCAGGCGTTTGAGGTGACAATGGAGCGTGCACATGTTCAGGACTTTGATTTCCCTCGGATTCGTCGCTCGGCAGTGACGATGGTGGAGTTGGAGGTAAACCAAAACCTTTAAAAAAAATAAAATGAAATTCAATTAATGAATTCAATTCAATTTAAAATGTGTACTGACCTGATTGTGGTTCCATTTTAACTTTTGGTATCACAATTCGGTGTGACCCTGATCCAATAACAACCTGTGAATTTTTCAACAAACTTTGTGATCCATTTGACATTTGAACGGTTCCATTCTGAAATTGAAATTCAAATTTTTAGTATTAAATTTCAAATTAATTTACATTTCAATTTCAAGGTACCTTATGATCGTAAACAAGATCTGAATTCGTAAAAGCTGCTATGTTGGCTAAATTTACAGACGACACTGTCGTATAACCACCACCACATTGTGTCGGCGAAGGAGGACAACTAGAACCAGGCGATAACGGTTCTTCTTTTATCGTTGCCTCATCTGAATCCATTTCAAAATCCGAACCACTTGTTGTCGACGATGCATCACTACCTTTCTTGGAATGACTGTACTTGAAATTGTGTAGTGATAAGCCATTTCCATTCATCATTATGCTGTTGTTGTTCAAATTATTATTGTTATTTAAATTATTATTATTGTTGTTATTATTATTATTATTTATATTATTTAAATTTGGATTATTTTGTAACGACTGTATCAGATTTATGTAGTTATTGTTGTTGTTATTATTGTTGTTACTATTAACATTCATCTGGTTATTTTGATGATTACTGTTGTTATTTGTGCTGTTATTGGTTTTGTGAGCACTCTGCATTGGTATCGCTGGATAACATTCGTCCATATCTATTAAAATAAAATGAAAAAAAATAACAATTAATAAAAAATATGTTCAAATATTTGTATTTTAATATGAAATAATAATAATAAGATGTCATCATCGTTAGAAACAAGTGTCTCAAAAATTTTTATTAATTTATATTAAAACTTGACGTTTGTTTGTAAAAGGTAAATAAACTGCATGAGAAATTAAACATGAGCTCTAATAAAATTCCGTTATTTGATAAGTAAATATTTTATCACTCATATTATTTTGATGGCTTCTGACGTATTTAAATTGGATCATCATTAGGAAATATTACAATAGAACAATTACACAGAAAAAAATAGGATCGAGGTTAAATTGCTTGAAGATGATTCAAATTGATGTTGAAATGCATTGAATTGAATATGTAAAATTAAAATGAAAGTTTTTTTCCAAGAATCTTTTGTTACGTCCTCGTTATGTCTATAAAGTGATGTCACACTGTCATTCATAATCCAAGTCACTTTCAAATGAAGTGTGAGTGTGATTACGCGTCATTGTGTTATATTATTTTACAGTGACAGGTTTGTGTGAAATTGAAAATAAAAATTGATTATTTGAATTTGAGGAGCCACCAGGGGGTAGTCAGATCGCGCCAAATTGACCCTCTAAATGCCAAATTCGCCAAACGCCATATTGGCCAAATGCGTCAAATTTGCCAAACGGCAAATGTGCCAAATGCGCCGAATTTGCCGAATGCGCCAAAATGAAACATGATTTTTTTTCTTTGCAAGCGACCTGACTACCCCCTGGGAGCCACAGCTTCATGGGCCCAAAAAGAACGAAAAATATGCATTATGATCTATGATTTTGTTGAGAGTGAGAGAGAACGAGAGACTGCTTTTTTGAAATTTTGTCTCTTTAAAGCGCACTTCCATGGATATGAAAAATGGAGCTCATGCTGTCCGTTCATCCACCTTTGTCAAAAAAGATGGCCAAATTTTGCAAAACGGTATGGAATCAGAGAATTTTCCGAAGTGTACCATAAATCGAAAAATTTTTCATTGAAAATCAAATTCAACAGACAAATCATCGCCAGTAATTGAATTTTTTTCAATGAACATTAAAAAAAGATTAAAATTACGTTATTTAGCGATAATTTGTGTCTCAACAACTCATTTCAATTTCAATTTACTTAAATTTGAAATTGAATTCACCAATAATCAATAAAAAAAATCACTTTTTCTATCAAAATAATGATGCTAAAAGGAAATTGATAAGAAAATGACGGTGAGCACAGGATGCACCTTTCTCCTTATCAGCATCAACGCACCTGGTCTGTAGCATGGTCGACTTGAAATGAAATTAGGACGGTCAAGGCCAAACTTACAGATAACGAATTCATTTTAATCAAATTAAATATAAATAAAAATAAAGCAATAGAGAAAGTTCAAAATTAAAATTAATTAGCTACATTTTGCGTGTAAGTTAAAATAAATATTTCATATTTTTTTTCGCCTTGACAATGAATTTTATGGGTCACTCTCGTAAATAACAATTAAAAATTATCTATGGGACACTCAATTTTGACAATTTCATTGTATTTTTGATTGTTTTCATTGAAATTTATTTTCATGAATTAGAATTTGCTGGTCTTATCAAAGTTTTGCATGCACACACGCGATTATTGATAATAATAATTTTTGTTTTGAGTGAAACGTCAAAACAAAGGGTTTTACTTCGCATATTTTTAACATATTTTAGTATATTGCATAGAACATTGTGTCCCACCCGATTTATTTTTCTTATTAAAAACGTTTTTTGTGAAAACTTACTTACGAATTGAAAAACACCTTTAAATGTTTTTATTTTTAATTACATTTTTCAATTACATCAATTGAATTGTTTTAAAAATGTAATAATTTAAAATATTCTGTACAGGGTACGTGATACATTCATTTCATCACAATTTAGATTTCAGATTCCGATTCAGATTTCAGATTCCGATTTAGATTATTCGAGCTGTCAAAATAAAAATTGATTTGAAATATTGAAAAAAACCCGTTAAAAAGACATTTTCAATGAAAATATGAAATATTTATTAATAAAATAGATGAAAATATTATGAAAATGAACACGCACTCAAAACTATGGATTTGCTGCGGCAGCTAATTCCTTACTTTTTTTTTTTATTATTTAATCTTTACATTACATTATAAATAAAAAGGTTATCTGTGACTTGATAATTATTAAATTTTTTTGTCTTAGCTAAACAAAAATCAAATTTCAAGGGCACTTGGCTAATGTCGGTCACTGACCTCATCAGACTTCAATAAATGGGATGATTTTCAAATTGTGCTTGATTATTATTGTAAATGAGGTCAATTACACCTTTTTGATGTAAAAATTTCATGAAATGTTACTTAATAATTTCAAATTAAATTTTATTAGTAACTTGTACAATTACTTTGATTCCCTTTCAATTTTAATTTTTGTATCACTTCTAATGAGGCAAAAAAAACACAGCAATTTTAAATGCATTCCAATCAAAGTGGCAATCGTGACTTGTGTGACAAATTAACGTCAATTCCTTTTCAATTTGTATTCCTTATTAATTTTATTTTATTTTTATTAATTCACCCAAATTGATCACTCAATCAACGAAATACTCTAAGCAAACTGGAATAAACAGGCTTTTAACAGTTATTCTCCTATGAATCATTGAATTTAACTGAAATTTCGTCATTTTTCATACTTATTTTTTAAAGTTAGAATTAAAAATTTATAAAATTAGGAAATTCCATTGAATTGTTGAATTTACATTCATGTCTTTAACGTTAATATGAAAAATAAAATTTGCTGTTACAAATAAATTCTTGGAATAAATGTTTCAAAAAATGCATGTAAGAATGTTGACAGCTTTATTATTTCTTTAAAATTCTTTTCTATCATCATTCTGTGACAACAATGCAATTAAATATGAAAAAAACGCGTAAATTTATGTTTTTTACATGTGAATTGAAATGAGGGAGTGTGATTCGCATTAAAATGAATAGGAATGTGTGCGAAATTTGCTCAAATCACGTATGTGAAATAAAAGATTTATTGGATCAGGGGAACTAAAGAAATGTCTATGTGTCTATTTCAATGTGATGTGATGTGCAGAAAAACAGGGACTGAAGTCAGGTTGAATGATGTCTTGAGTGAATCAGAGGTCCTTCAAACTGATTTTTTGGTGGAAAACCCTCAAACGAAGCGTTTTCTGTCAATTTTTGGCCATTTTGACCTAGTTATATACGATATTTGACCTTGAAATATTCTACAAAAATGTTGCCCTATTTATCCTGAACAAAGTTGTCAAACATCACTTTGGTCCTTTTCATACAAAAAAATGGATTTTTGTGTGAAAAATGAATTGTAAGTAATATTTAAACAATGCTAACCAACACATGCCAATATCTGTTATTTCTAACTTGTTCATTTTAAAAGCACTTATCAAAAAAATACACCTATGGTGTATTCGGCAAAGTTGTAGAAAATTAACAGTCCTTTAACTTTTTCTTGGGTGACTTGAATGGCTTTCGTACAAAAAAATTGAGTTTTCATCAAAAAACCTAAAAATTTACATAAAATTACGCTAAATTTGAGTTTCTTTCTCTAATTTCTATGAGATTAGTTGAAAAAAAGTGTTTAGTCTATTTTGCAAAAATGTTGTCCTAATTATGCTGAATAAAGTTATCATACACTACTTTTGTTGATTTCATACGGAAATCTCAATTTTTAATCAAAAAGGATTAATTAATGATATGTATTTAAAATTCAATGAAAAAGCTTGTTAGAATGCCTCTATTCCATGAAAATCCAAAAAAACTTTTTAATTATAAGAATTCAACAAAAGAACATGGGCAAAAATTTTTTGTCGTCAAGCAAATTTTTTCAATAAAATCTATTTAATTTAATTTTTTTTTAATATTTAATAATACAAATAATTTTGCAACACACTGTTTAAACAACTGTTCACATATTAAAATAAAAAAAAAAAAATATCAAAATCTATTTAACTTACCATCCATTTTGTTATGTAAACTGTTTGGTGAGTCTGGCATTGAATCTCCATCTGAATTCAGACTGTATGAATGTTCTGTTTTAATTGGAAGTGCACCAATGATGGCGTCTGTCATCAATTTATCATTCAATATGACTTGTGGAATTTTTGTATCACGCTCTAAAAACCAATCGTCTGGATCTGAGGATAGCTTTAAGTGGTCTTGCATGGTCTGAAAAAGAACATCATTGAAATTATTATTAAAGGACATTTTTTTACATTTAATTTTAGTGTAAAACAAAAGATTTACATTGAAATTTGTATGAGCATAGACAACGAACCTCGTCGCGATAAAATCTTGATAACATTAAAAGTAATATCATGAAATGTGAATGAACGCTGTAATTTATTCATAAATACCTTTTATTATCATAAAAATATCATTTTATTACACACTTTACACCTTTTTATGATTTTGGTCAAATATTTCGTATGAATTTTGCAACGACACCCTCCTAAATAACAATCATGTTCGGCCTTACACTTGAAAATGAATGGAATTGAAATTAAAATAATAATAATAACAATAAATAATAAAATAATGATGCTTTTGTTGAAATTTATGTACGTGCGAAAAATTAAATTTATGTAATAATCATGTTTTTTTTTTATTTTTGTTATATAACAACGATATTCAATGAAATTGTTCAAATCAAAGAAATTTTGGAATTTTTTTTATTTTCATGTTAATTTTTAATTATGATGAATATTTATACCAAAATTTAATGATGAACTCAAGGATAAAAAAATGAATAAATGAAACTCTTATAAAAACTCGTTTTATTTTAATCAAATCAATATTTTCCTATATTCGGGCATTGATTTGAGAATCCCACGGGATCACGTACACATTAAAAACCATTAATGATGTGAGTTGAAATTTATTATTCAAATTAGGTTTAAATTCGATAAAATTTGTTATTTTTCTATGCTTTTATTTGTCTTTTTTGTATTTTTTTTGTGGTATATACAAAAATTATAAAAATTTGGTGTTTTTAATGTAAAATTGAAAAAAACTTTTCTTTTGATATACATTCAATTTCAAAGGCGCTATCACTTTATTTTACTTATGTGTATTTATTTGGACATATAAATGTAAATTTGGCTTTAAAATTGATATTTAATGTTAATTTTATGAAGCTTGAACAGGTTTCTATTGAATTTTTTAAGGTGATATGTGCTAAATATATTATTTTTTTTGTGTTATAATTTATATTTAATAGAAGCTATTTTTGGTAAAAGTGTGAGTTCAAGGAACTTTGACAAATAAAAAGATATTTTCATTATAAAATTTTTGTTAAACGAAAAAGTTCAATAGCGATTTTTTTGTCATGATTTGAAAATTTAACTTAGATTTCCTTAAAATGAGGACTAGAAAAATTACATTGTAAGTTGTTTTAAAGCTTCGACTTTCCCATACAACATTTTAGCTGTATTTTAAAAATTGACTTTTAAACGAAAAGTCATATAAAACGTCAAATTTTGTTATTTTTTGGCTATTTTCGTCAAAAAATTTAAAGTCTGATACCCATTATGGGGCGTATCTGCCCCCCTAGCTGTTAAATGTCTCATGACATCAATTGAATATAATTTTATAGTTCATTCAGCAAAAATGATTACCAGAAATTGCTCATCAACTTTCCCATACAAATTTTCAGTGCTTTTATCAAAATTTCATGTAAAACAATCAAATTTTAGTACAAACTCTGATTTGTTTTGATAAAAAAAAAAAATACATGAAATCTTTACATTACATAAACAAACAACACGAGGGTATCTAATTAAATCTTCATACTATAAATATTTATCATAAACATGTTACCTACAGACATGATGAATATATTTGCTTTGATTACAATTTTATATACATACATGGCGGACATTGACATTAAACACATTTATTATTATTATATTCTTCTTCTTCTCTTTTTTTAGCTTCTTTTACTGTTGTTGTAAATAGTATCGTTGACTGATTTACTATATACAGTTCATAAAAAAAAAATAAAATAATAATAAGAATAGAAAAGTTATTTTGTATTCTGTACCACACTTACACTTAAATTGCTAACTTTAATATAATAATAACAATAAAAGTTATAACAAAAAAAAAACTTTGTTATTGTGACTTTGTTTTTTGACTTTGTTTTTTCTTTTTATTGTAATTTTGTTAAGTTAAAAAGAATTCCACTTTAATATAAATTCAAATTCAATTTGTCATCATGAAGCGTCACTGTACTTTTGCAACGTAAAAAGATGATCAGCGTATAAGAAGGTGTAAAAATAAACAAATTCTACATGTTTGTACAAGAAATCATGTAAATTGATGACTTAAGTATACAATATTTATATACAATGAATGTTATTTTTAAATAAAAATATAAAAAAAAATACAAAGATATTTTTTGGCAATGTCAAGGACAGTGAAATGAATAATAATATTAAAACATGAGATAATGTTTATTATTATTATTAATATTAATATTAAACATGTTTAATTTCATTCAATATATAATTTAATAATCATTTTATTTTAAACTTGGATATAAATGATATAAATTTATATTATTTATATATATAAAAAAAAACATTAATTAATCTGTCAATACATGAAATGACTTAATTTGAAATGAAATATTTTAGTGTCTACTTATGTGTTTTTTTTTTTATTTTTTATTAATTTGTTGTGTAAATACATCAAAAGTAACAGCTTTATTTGTTTTTGTATTTGTTATACATTATATATATATTTAAACATTATATTAACTTTAATTGTATCATATACATAGTTAATAAAATGCAAACATTCCTGTCATACCTTAAATTTTACGTCAGAAATTACGTTTTTCTATTAACCGTTAATTAGACATTAAAAATGTAAAGTTTAATGATTTTTATTATCATATTATGTTATATGATGTATAATCGTGATAAAATTTTGTATAATTAACAAGATCAAATTTGAATTGAAATACTTTTTATAATTTTTTCATCATTTTAAGAAACCTTATCAGAAAAAACCCTAAATATTAATAAAATTTTATTGATCGATCGATTTTGATTGATTGAATATTTTTTTATACAAAAATTAACATTATTAAAAAAAAAATTATAATAAAATGAAATTGTATTCAAAATAATCCGAAAATTAAGTGTTACATTTTCATTGTACCTTTTTTAATTTAATTGTAACATTTTCACACGGTATATTTTTGTTTTCTTTGATAAAGCTTCTTAAAAACAAAATAAATTAATACAATACATAAAGTCGAATTACGTTAAAATTAACACAAAAAAATTATAAATGGTAATTAATTCATTTAAAACATAACTGAATAACTTTGTACTAAAATGATTATAACTCGTTATCTAATCAAAAAATATAATAAAAAATTGAAAACATACAAAAAGAACTTTGTTTGTATTGAAAAAATTATAAAAAAATATATATTTAATTTTAATATACAAACATTATATTGTTTAAATTGAAATTTACTATACAATAAGCCCAATTGTGGCTTCAGTAAAAAAAATTGGCCAAAATACACTCACTTAAGATCCTTTCGACTGGTTTTGCATTAAAAAATCATTCAAAACTCAATCAAAAGAATCATTTTCATCAAAATTACAAGAGAAATATCAACAACAGAAAAAAATAACAATGACTTTCTTCACATAATCAAATAAAGATGATACAAAATTAAACAGGTTAATGTTATGATATTTCCTCCTACTTCCAACACCTTAAATGCTTAAATGTATATGAAAATGTGTTAATTTAATTTTTTATTTTTTTTTCTGAGTTACAATTCAAAACCAAAAAATAAAAAGATATCATAAAAAAAATAATATAATAATGAAAAGAATTAAAAAACTTCTTTTGTAAAACTTTTTGTGTAAATAAAAACATTTCATTGTATCATCAAAAAATATAAAAGAGGAAAAAACACACTCAAAAATGGACGTCCGGTAATTTATATGGTTCAGTGATTTTTTTTTTTAAACTTAAGGTTCACTATAAACAAAAAAAAAAGTATATATATAAACTACATGAATCAGCTATTTAGCGAAATATACAAAAAATTTATGAATGAGCTAGATTTTGTATTGTATTTTATTATTTTTATTATTAAATTTAGTATTACCCAAATTTTACTATTTTGTATTGTACTTTTCATGTTTATTTTAAATAAAAACAGTAGAAAATCAAAACATTTCGTGACTGAGTGCGGTATTCTTAATATAAATAAACATTTAACTTTATAATGTTATATTTTAATGTTTTTATTATTAATTTTAATTTTAACTTAAAGTAAGTAAGTTTTACCATTTAAACATAATCAATGATACAAATATATATAAAATTTATGTAGGAATACTTTTATTAAATTCAAAACAAAACAAAAATAATGTTTATAAACAAAAAATGTGTATCAACATAAACATTATAACATTATTTTAAATTTAAACATGTGTTCAAGTTCATAAACATCATATACATTGTATATTATGTTTAATGTGTGTTTAAATTGATGTGTATAATGTAAAATGTATATAAAGTGAGGTCATATGATTATTATTATTATTATATAACATTTATATGTACACAGTAATCTGATATTAAATGTTTTGATTTGATTATATGAGTCACGTGCTTATTTACCGGCTTATGTTTACTCTTTGTATGATTATGTTAAAATAATGTAAACATTGAACGAATTTCCTTAATCTGTGTGTTTTTAAATGTTCTATTAATAAAAATGTGTGGGATTAAGATTTTTTTAAAGGAAAATCCTTGTAAATGTTGTTTTAATTGTTCATTATATGTATTAAATATAATGTTGAAACACTCCCGGCTTTAATTTAAAATAAAAAGATAATATTTTATTTTATTATAAATGAATGTTAAAACATAATGTTTGATATTCAAATTGCTTATTGTTATTCCTTTTATATTGTTCTTATTTTATCTATGTTAAAAAGGAATAATATTTAAATTAACATTTAATGAGTTTATTAACACAGTTGTGATTTATTTTTGCTTTGATATCTTTACCTTTTTAAAAACATGTCTGCTTGCCTGCACCTTTTTATTTTATTTTACTTTATTTTAATTGCTCTTATCACAATTTTTTTTGCAATTTAAAATAATAATAATAATAATTAAAATTATTCATAAGCAATTAAGGTACTGGTTTTGTGAAATTGTGTTTGTCCCTTTGAATTACAAATAATAATTTGTACAAGTGTAGACACTTTTTTAATGATATTTTACAGTAATGCATTAAAATTATTATTATTATAAGTTATCGAAATTATTTGCATAAATTGCCAATTATGGAGACAATCGACTGATTATGCACTTTTATATTTTTGAATAAAAATTATTATTACAGTTTGAATTTTAACCTGTTAATATATTTTTCTATATTTTAAATTTACATTGGTCATGCTGGTTTTTTGCATACAATGCAAATGAACGGGTTCCAATTGATTAAATAAATTAAGATAAAAATAAATATGTTAAATTATTACTCAATACACTTATTTATTGTACTTTATCAGAATTATTTTGAAATTATTTTGATGCAATTTAATATTTTTTTTTTTTATTAAAATTAGAACAAAGACGAAACCCCTGCAGTTACGGTGATTGTTGTTTAATTTTTACTCAAATATGATCAGAACAAAATCACCTGAAAAAATAGTTAAATTAAATTTTTTAAAATTCGCTTTAATTGTCAAATAAAAAATAAAAAACAAAGACAAAAGATTTAACCGCCCAAATACAATGAGTGCATTAAAATACCTCGCTTCATTGTAAATTTGAACCACAACATAATTTTTAAAATGTTATAAGAATGTTTAAAATGGACAGAAAGAAAGTAATTTTGTTGATCATCAAATTATAAACATGAAATTTTGTATATTAAATTGAGATAATAATGAGATTTTTTTTTAAATATGCAATTGGGTATTAAAGAGAATGAGTAAGCTCATTAATGAGAATGTAACAAAACTGAGAGTGAGAGAGAAAGAGAGAGAGAGAGAGCAATAAAAAAGCGTTAACTGTATTGATACAGAGAGGAAAAGAGAGAAATTTCACGGCTTCAAGTCTTACTTGCTTCACCGTCTCTTTCTCTCATAATCGTTTTCTCTCTCTCTCTCTCTTATTTCAATTTTCTTTTCTCTCAGAGAGAAAAGAATCATGAATCTTATAAATTGTGTTAAGAGACATCGATTTTGAAACATGGCTGAAAAATAATCGATCAAATTTTCTCTCACTGGTTAATAATTTCAATCTCTCTCATCAGTTTCTCTCTCTCTTTCTTTCGATTCCTCTCTGTTCTAAAAAGAAGAAATTATTCTCTTTTAATCGCATTTCATTTTAAAATCATTCATAGAAATTTTTTATATAAAACAACCTTGATCAAAATATTCTCAATGTCACATTTTTTTTCATAGAAACAGTTCAATTCAAATGAAAATAAAAAAAAAAACAGGTGAACAAAAATTATAACGATCACCAATTTAAAGGTAAAAAAGAAAATGTATAATAAGAAAAGAGCATTGAATTTAATTGACTCCATTCTTAAAAGAATACACGAGAATTTCTCTTCACTGTATCTTATGCTGCATGTCACATAAAACATACACAAATACATATAATCAAACTCATTTTATAAAAGGAATTCCTGGTATTTAGGGCACTGATTTATGCTTTACTTGCTCTCTTTTTGTATTTTTCTTGTGCAAATAATTATGTTTTATTTGTTGTTTCATGTTTCTGTTATTACACCACGATCACATTAAATTGAGCATCTCTTAAAAGAGATTTTTTTTTGCGTTTGGTGAGCAGCAAAGTGAAAGGTTTTTATTTTTTTTAACCATATTACAGATTGGATTCCTGTTTTGAAAGTGACCAAAAATAAAGAAAAGAAGATAAAAGTCGTCTAATTGTTGCTTGTACTTTCGGAAAATAAAATGTTTTTATTTAAATGGACATCAGCACACACTCACACATTAAAATCTTATGCAAAGAAGACGAGAAAGCAAACAAAAATTAAATCATTTTAAAATAAAAAATAAATATTTAAATAATAATCATTTATCTATGTCTGCTTATTTTGTTTGCCTTTTTTCATTTCAAGTACACACACACATGCACACACACAACAATGTGATGACATAATGACCTCTTATGGCTTTGACATCGGGTTAATTTTTTCTTCATTTCTCATCACAAGTATCGAATTGTTACGATAACAAACTAAATAGACATAAATAATAATGGTTTATGTTTAGTTGTATAAAATTTTATATATTTATGACATGAGATGCGATGCGATGCGATGGAAGGGGAAAAAAATGTGTAATTACTTTACCAGACGTCCAACTGAGCTTAGAATGAGAGAAAATAATAATAAAACATGTTCATAAATGTGCTTTGTCTTTAGGATTTTTCTCGAGAAATTTTTTAATAAGTTTTTCTGTTTTTGCATAATAAATTACTATTTTTAACTTTATTCAGGAATTTGAAATTAAATTCACATAAATTTTATTTAATAGTAAAAATAATAAAAATATTAAACTCAGGAAGTGCTCCATTGTCGTCGAGACATCATTACACAAATATTTTGATGATTTTGTCGTGACTTAAAAGATAAGTGTTAGACTAGCTAAAGACGATGATTGTTGTTCAAATACGACTTGTTACAATGTAATTTACGTGTATCATGTAATGGAATCTTCGTCATCATCTTGAAAATCTTCATCATTTCAATAACATATATGTGAATGTGTGTTTTTCTCTATTTTTACATGTAAGTGTTACAACATGTCATGTAATGTTTGACTAACATTGATACATTGACATCGTTTATTACATGTACTGGAGCGCAAATAACAAACAATAACATTTAGTAGAAGAAGAAAAAAAAACGCGCGTAAATGTGAATGACCTATGTCATGATGGGGGTGTGTCAATATGTGATGATGACAATGAAATTATATCGAAATTTAAGAGATAAAACTCAATTATCTTAATTCTGTGTCGAAATTTAATATTTGAGTTCAAAATAATCTTAATTAAGTGAAATTTTTATATATTGACCTAAAAATTGACGCTAATCCGATTCATTCATCATAAAAATCTATCGTACATTCAAAACAAAGCATAACAAACATGGTATAAGAAAATGAAGAATAAAAAAGTAGAAAAAAAACATGAAAATACACTTGTTACAATGAACTAAATAATTTCCTTCTCTGGTTACTCTCAGTAAGTCTCAGCATATTATTGAACACATAAAAAGCGCATAATCTCATGATATGAAGACATAAATAGGAAAAAAAACACTCACAACATAGATTTCGAATAGATACAATAAAATTACAAAAAAATGTTTAAGCTACTTAACATACATACATGCAAACGTACACACACACACACACACAACATGCATAATTTATATTTTTATACATAAAGAAATGCATCAGATTGTTGACTGTCTCAAGATCAATGCAGTTAATAATAAAAATAATAATAAAAATTTAACATAAAATTAAAAAAAAAAGTTGAATGTGAACTTGAACGATATACACGAGCGCATTTTTATAGATAGAATTCGACAGTGGCGAATTGGCCATACGGTAAATCTGGTCAATGCCAGAAAGACCGCAGTTGATCGTCTTGTAAAAATTAAGTTTAGCATAAATTTTTAAGAAAATCATACAGAATGTCAGGGCCGTTACAAATGTTCAATTCGCCCTTGGAATTCGTTCATTTTAGAAAAGTACGCCAATTTCGAAAAAATTCAAATTCAGTGATTTTCCCAGGTTATCAAATTTTTTCAATTTCTTTACGATTTAGCGAAATTCCACGATTTTTTACGATTTTCTTAGTACATTTTATTGAAGCGAAATTTCATCTCAAACCGTACGAGACAATAAAGCCATATATTTAGCTTTTGCCATTAATGGCTTAGGCAGACTCAAGCAAAACCCTCTCAAAAGCGCATTTTCCTTTGGAAAATCATTAAATTATATTAGTAATGTAAAAAAATATGAGAGAAACAATATAATTCTATAAAAGTAACTTTTTTATTATTTTATTGTACGTCATTCAAGATCCCATCGGTATATAGGCCAATGCAATGCAATGAAGAAAAAACAGAATTAAATTGTTGATACATGAAGCCGTAAGTGAGCAGATAGATGAGAGATGAATGTAATTCAATTAATTTGTTGTATAATTCAGAGAACATTCGTATTCCATTTAAGAAAGATTTCTGTGAAATGTTTTTGTTTATATCTTGTTTATTTATTTTTTTAATAATTTTAACATGCATTGCATTGCATTGTTTTCCATTTTAAGATGACTTGTTCTTATCTACTATCGTCCTCGACAATTACGTGAATCATCATTTAAGGAAGGAGATGTGGGTTTTCATTGTTTTTTTTCTAAAATTCATTTCATTCAATAATAGGACATTGAATTGAGAGAAAAATATTTATTTTTCTTAAGAAATGTCAGATATAATTACATTTTTCTATGAAACTACGATGATCTGTTGATATTCAATCAATAACAACACAATTTCCCTTGATGACTTCCGTTGATACATAGAATATTTATTTTTATTTTATTTTTTTTTTAAATAAACTATTAAAACAATTAAATATTGTATTTCCTTTATTTTTTATCCATTTAAGTGTAAATAGAAATTCAATTTGGCTTGCTGAAATGAGATAAATCAGTTAATTGATGAAACATTTCAGACCATTTCAGTGAAATGTCATGAAAAAATTTAGTATATTTGGAATTTTGGTTAAAAAATGTTCGATCTTATTTTGTTGGGTCTTTGTACGTTGATGACGATTTCCTTGAATGTATATCTTTTGTTTGATGAAAGTATTAAAAATCGAAATATTGAGAGCATTGAATCGAAATTCATCAACAATACTCTTGATTAGAGTTCAAATGAATTTTAATTTTGAATTGAATTCCAAAAATGAATAAAATTAATGGAAAAAATGGCCTCAATTCAAAAAATTGAAGCTAAGTCTTAAATAAGTGATCAATCAATCTATCAATCATCAAAATTTGAGCTAAATCCATCTAATTCTGATTTAATTTTGACGTAAATAAAGAGCCACGTGCCAATTCCTCATTGGTTTCAATTCAAATTCAAATTCAAATTTTTAATGACTTAATTGTGTAAAAATAAGTTCAAATACCATTAAAAATGTTATTTAAATTCAAAATATTTTTGTAAAACTTAATTATTCTATCATTTTAATCCGATCAGTTAACAATAATACGAATTTTGTATCAAAATGAAAATATTCATCCTCATTTTACACGCATTTTCAATTTTTTTCATCTTAAATCCAATCACAATTGATGGCAAAGGATGGTCATTGAGACAATTCAAAGTTTTGTGTTCCACTTCAAACAATACAAAAGGATTCCTTATCGAACGTTGTGAGATTCTCGCGAAACGAGGAACAGGAGGCTTGCTAAACATTTTAATTCATTATGAGAATATCACGGATTTGCAATGCAATTTGAGATTTTGGTATCGAAGTAGCACGGGCAAATATCAACCGTATTTGATCAATATTTTACTTGATGCATGTGATTTACAAGTGCGAGTCACTACTGGCAATGAAATTCTAAGAAGGGCAATTAAATTAATGGATGGATTTGATTCGAATTTGAGAAATGGATGTCCGTTAAAAGGACCGTTTAATGTCACTAATTTTGATTTTGACAAGGAGGCTGAGAAATTTTATCCGCCAGTTGTTGCAGGTACGTCCCATGAGATGAATTTTAAAATATTTGAATTTTTTCATTGTTTCATTTCAGCGGGAATTTTCATGATCCATTTCTATGTACATGACAGTAAGAACCAGAGTTATGGTGAAGTGAAATTGTTCGTTGAATGCAAATCAGTTGGACTTCATGATATCATAAGACTTGGGTGATAAATTGCAAGAACAAGTTTTTTCTTCTTCATTTCATCGTTTTATTTGAGTTCTAGCATAAACTTCACTGGAAAATTGCATTGCAACATTGTTGCATTTGAAGTACAACACACGTGTAACGAATACAAACCTAAAAATCATTATTTATTTATACGATTTATTTTTCTAAAGAAAACATTCCAAAGCATAATAAATTCAACAGGTTCTTGTTGTCTCTTGTTTTCTACTTTTTTTTTTAAATGTATTTTATTTTACTATAAATAGTAAAAATACAAATAACTTCTTCATATTATTGCATCGTGCTACTGCTACTACTTGTCTATTCATATTAAATGGAATATTACGATGATGGTTTTTTTTTCTCTTCTTTTCTTCTTATATTAATAAATGTAATAATGATAATAAATACAATAAAATACTTTTAACAATACAGAATATTGAATAAAGAAGGAAAAAATGTATAAAAGACAACAACAACAACAACAGCATTTTTATGCATTTAAAAATGTATTGTATCTTGATTGGAAAACTAGGTAATTCTTCTTTACTTCAATGTCTGGACACTTTAGCATAACTATTCAATTTGTACAGTTACTTTAGGCGTATTATTTTGTAATGCAGTAACATTCCTCTTATTGTTTACATTTTATGTGGATTGTATTCAATGTTGCTTGTTTTTTTCTATCATTTATCAGAAATTAAGGTGAGTTTTGAAGTTTAAATGTCAGAATGTGATCGGGAGTCACTCTGCCACTACTACATTGGGCTTTTTGTGGGCTGTCTTTCGACTTACCCTAAATTATATTCCTGTTTAACGATACTTATTCCGTTCAAGAACTCATATATCAAATGAAGTTTCATTCCAAAGAGAGCCGTTGGATCTATTTGCCCATTAAAACACCCAAAGAAATCTTATTTTCTGTTCTCAAGTCTACTACAGAAGCAGAGAATGTGCTGAGCACTTTCTTATTTTGCTTGAAATATTCTACATAAATCTGTTTCACTTAGATTCATTATCTTGAGGTGTTTTAGTACACGAACGTGTTCTGTAAGAAATGCCATCAGTACTCTTACTTGACGTGTGGTCATTCCTAGAATCTTCTTAGTACGAGTGGCTGACCATTTGGATATAAGATTAAGTACGCGTTCTCAAAGACGATTGCATTACAGCTCCCAGTACCAAGTTGATTCATCTATAAGCCACTCAAATATTGCAGACTTTGCTGTTTATAATGAAATTCCTAAGAATGGTTCTATACCAGCATAAGTTGAAGCTGATCCTTCCCTTGCTAGTCTGTCCGCAATTTTATTTCCCTCTATGTTACTGTGCTCTGGAACCCAAATAATCTGACTGATTAAAACTTCAATTCAAATTTTTCACTTGAGTTCCATTGAACTCAAATTTTTTGAAACGCACATTTAAAAAAACTTCCAGCTATCAATATCATTACACTTAAATTCACAAAGCAAACTCTTTTCTTTCACGGTTGAATAATGACATTCATTCCAACTTTTTTTTTCATTTTAATATTGATAGAAAATCACTATGAAAATAAAAATTACATCAAGTGTAAAAATTTATATCGGTAGTTAACTTAAAATACAGTTTTCATTTGGATATTGCATGCTGTCCGATAAGGCGCCAACTCATCCATACATGTAATATTTTTTATTTAGAATTAATATTAACTTTTAATATTATGATGAAATTAAACTGCATTATCTCTCATTTAAATGAGATTCACTTAATTTTTTTTTCAATTAACATTATTTCAAGTAAATAATTGTGACAATGATTGCTCAAAGCGATATTTTTTTATTATTTAATTGAAAATAAAAGTGATGGAACTGATTAGAATATTTTATTGTGAAATTCAATTATTCACCATTAATTTTAATATTAATTTAGCCCTCAAGGGACGAAAAATGTCAGAAATTTATTTGAGAGACCTCGAAATATGTTGACAGGAAAATAATTAGATTTGAATGTTTTTTTTCTCCTTTTAATTGAAAGTGAATTTACAAATAACGCAGTTGCAATTCAAAAAACGGTTAAATTGAAAGAAAAACATTAAAAAATTATTATTATTTCATGTTCCTGTAAAATTAAAATTACAACATAAAAATAATAATGAAACGATTTTTTCCATGATATCACTAAATTGATCAATTAATTGAACAAAACGTTATTACTGTTGTAATGCCTCAATGATTCAACTTTGCACTGTAAAATAATAAACTTTGATTATTTTTTCTCTTCTCTTTATTTAAAGACGAGAAAAAATTAAAATAAAATTAATATAAAAATTTTCGTAGATGCTCACGTGAGAAAAATAATGAAGCGTCAGTTTTTACACGATTCATAAGACAGAGTAGACACTTGAATTGAAACTAAATTAAGCAATTACCGGTAGTACAAGCACTAAATTTAGCTCACTAAAAAATGTGCATGTAAAATTATTATATTGACTAGAGATAAATAGACAATATGGTGTTTGTTAAATTTATAATAATAGTTAAAGTACAGACAAAAGCATGATAATAAAAATAAAACAATAATAATAATAACAAAAAAACGTGTTTAGTTTCACTTTCACCTTCATTCGCTATTATTCAATATTTGTATTAAAATTATTACTACAATTAATTTTATTGAAAAAAATTTGTCTGAATTTATTTTTTTATACTAGTTTAAGGAAAAATCTTGGGTTTTTTTTTCATTTCAAGAACGTCAAAATTGTTTGTAAAAATTTTTAAGGAAGCGTTCTTGAAATTTTGAATATTAACCAAATTTATTCAATTTTTTTGAAAGGTATGATGGTGTTTATTTATTTTTAGATATGGATCACTATTAAAAACTTATAAATAATTATTCGTTTATGATTTGAATATTAATGAGATGTTTTGATCATTTTACAGATCGATTCATTTATGTAATATATTACACTGAGAAAAAAAATTGCACTCATGCACCCTAACTTGAAAAGCCCCGCAGACCACCCGCATAATATGTATAGACTAAAATAGTGCCCATAATACTCGAATTCTTGTTCCAAATTAACTAGAAATGTCATAAAAATGTTCTGTAAGCGTCAATCAAAGATCTTCGTCTACGGACCAAGTGGCTTTGTACTGCGGGGCGTTTTCAGCTTTCAATGTGAGGCTGAAAGGATTTTAAGCTGAACCTTAAACCAAATTCGACAAATTTCAAAAAATTACCTAGCAAAGTCCATGAGATTGAATTTCACTTGACTTTTCATTTGACGTTTATTTTCTTTAGAAACACATACGGAAATTTCAAAATTTTACATGTAAAATTTTCTGATGACAAAATGAATGCTGTTCCATGAACTTAGCCCGTGAGATTCGTAAGTCAATCATTATTTGAGATAATCAGAGCTATAAAAAAGAGAAGAATTTTGCTCGAGTTTTTAATTTTTTTGAGATCCGTCGCGTCATGAATCCATCGAGCCTCCATTTCCAGTCATTCCATTTTCCGTGTAATCAAGAAATAAATTAATTATCAAATCCATTTTCAAAAATAGTTTTTTTGTATCAATTCCGTGTCTATTTATAGAAATGAAAGTTGAACTTCATTCAATCATACACTGAATTTTTTTCTTACAAAATTTTTTTAAACCATATTAAAATCAAAATTTGCACAAAAAAATTGATCACTGTCGGATGAAGCAAAATGATCAAAGTAAATGAAAATAATCATTCTCTTTCAAAAATTTTTGCACACATCTGATTTAATTTTTTTTCTTTTGCAAAACAAGTAACATAATGATAATATTTCCATAGTAAGAATATGAAATACATGAAATAATTCAAAATTAAGCTTCAAGACTTTTACAGTAACTATCATAATTGATTGATTGATATATGATTAGTCAATGTGAATTGAAATGTAATAAGACGAATATGATTAAACATTATCCAATTTATCAATGGATATTAAATTTTTATGAATGAGAGGTATCAAAATAAAGAAAAAAGAAAAATGAGATGCTCATTTAAGAGTTTTTTTTCTTTCACTTTTTTTTCTTGTTCAACTCATTCCATGTGACCCACTTTTAACTGTAATTACAAGTTTCAGGCACGTGTTTGTCATAAATGGACTTGAAATGTTAGAAAAATAACGGTCAAATGAATCATTAAGCGAAAATACTTCCGATTTCCTTTAAAAATTAACATTATTCATGTAATTTCATTGTGAATTTCAAGCCATATCCAAAAAAACTGTCTTTAAACGAAATCCAGACAATTAAATTACTGCTCAGTACTGCAATTTCCGGTGAATTTGAAATGAAATGAAAATACAATACAGAAAAACATACTTGGAAGACATTTGTACAAATACATACACCAGACAATAAATCAGACAACAAGACGCCCCCATTACTAATACGAGTTAAATGTAAAATTGTAATGTTTTAAGTATTCGATGCAATGCAATGCAATGCAATATGTAATAAAAATAAATAAAAATCAGGTAACATTTCGTTTCATTTCTCTCTTTTGTCTTTCTAAGTTAAATAAAAATGCATTTTATGCGGAATTTAACAAGTACATAATGTCCAATTAACATTCCTACCTAGATTTGTTCGCTTACTCAAGCAACATTGTTGCATTTTGAGTAACAAATGCACTGAAGATTGCAATTAAATCCATAAAATGGAACAAAAATGCGTTGATTATATCAATTTAATAATAATTAAGCACATTTCTATGAGTTTTGATGAATGATAACGAACATTAACGTTTTTTTTTTATATTTCAAATACCACCATGAGTCTAGTTTTGATGTAAATTATGATCTAATACGACACTTTTCAATATAAATTAAGCTTATTCAGCTTATTTTAACATGGACATGATCTGCATCAATAACATTTTGAGACAAGTTTACTACATTTTTTTATTTTAACATTACAAAAACTACATGAAAGATTTTTTTTTTTTTTTTGAAATAAAAATTGAAGAATGTTTTAAAACATGGGTGTGGTTTTAATGTGATTTTTTTTCATATTATTTTCTATTATGTCTCGACTTGATCTCACTATTCAATGTTCAATAATAATAATAACAATAAAGTTTGATAGAAAACATTCATAAAATGATAGGAAATATTTAGTTAAAAGTCATGCTGTTTCATGTATGGTGTGCTATTTCACATACATGCTAAATATGAATAATAATAATAAGTCATTGTCTGACTTTAAAATGTATTTAGTGTTTGTTTAAAAGGTTTTTCGTATCAGAAAATATCGGATCTGCATAAATTGCATTGAAATTTCAATGAAATTAAAGAAATTTGATCTAAAAATTTCAATTTTCTATGTTACGAGTGAAAATTCTGAACAATTTCAATGAAAATTTGATAATTTTATCACATAAAAAACCGTTACATTAATTCTTTTTACTTTTTTTTAATGAAATCATGAAATTAAACCGTTCATTTGAAGCTTTAAAGCAAAATCAAAGTATGAACATGATCAGACATAATAAAAATAATTGTACTTAATTTTTATGTTACTTTTTAACAATTACTCAGTATTTGAGTATCATTATTCACTGTAAGGCATGGACAATGTATCTTTTAAATGAATTGAAAAAAAAAGTACATAACACATACTTGAATCTTTTTTTTTATATAAGAAGAAATTTTCATTACAACAATAAAAAAATAAGAAAAATACGATTAAATCGCTTTGAGGGTTTAAGATTTTTTGAATTGGATTGTACATGATTAAAATAAAAAAAATGAGAATACTTGAAATTTCATTGAAAGTAATCTTTGAAATGAGATTTTCTGAGAAAAAGAATTTGACTGTGAAAGCAAAATCTGGACAGTCCATTGACCAGGGCTGGATTTGTGAGGCAGGGGGCCTTAGCTCTCCTCATTAGCGGATTCTCGTTCTAGCAAATGCCAGAAAAGCCGCAGTCGATCGTTTTGTAAAAATTAAGTTTAGCGTAAATTTCAAAGGAAATCAAACAGAATGCTCAGGCCGTTTATAGTGTTCGATCCACCCCTGGCTCTCCTAATGTCTTTACATTTCAATTTGCTAACTATGAGGAAAATCTTAATCTGTCTCTGACAATGACTGCAATGAGACAAAATCACTTTAGTCCAATGGCCTCTGAAATTGAGAGAACCAGCAATTAGACCTAAAAACTGTGAAAGCCCATGTCTTAAAAAAATCACAGTTCTAAATAGAAATGCAAGTCATTATACATAATTCTCACTCATCTTACATCAGATTGCGAAGGAGGTGCCTCACTTCAACATCTTTATATTATTCAAGATTCTTTCTTTCAATCACCATACCCAAAAAAATCAAACATTACTTATCTAGTCCAAGCAAAAAAAAAAACAGTTTACAGTTATTTTCATCTCAATTCAAGCAATTTTTTTCTAAAGTTTTTTGCTACACCATCTAAAAACTTCACTCACAAAAATTTAGATGCTTAAACATGTACCGGCAAGATATTTAGTCATCGTAACCGGATTTGATTTTATTTTTTTTTAGTATATTTTTTTTGCTTTTAAATTACTTGCGTTGAAGATCGATTATTTAATTTGCTCACGATCATTCATACATACATTTTAATTTTTTTTTTGCTCAATACATATAATTTCTCCATTAATTGTTTTTTTTTTCCTTCTACAGTTCATTTGAATGTTTAATGTTTCTTTACTAATTTTTTTAATTTAATTTTTTTTTCTTTAAATTTTAATTAAAACTACACTCCACAATACACACTCAAGCAAACTCAGCATTGATTAACAACATTAAAAAAAAGAAAAAAAATCAAATTAAAAGAATATAAAATTTACCGTTGTCCAATCAGGCATTTAATTGGTGAGTGTGTGTGTGTGTGTGTGTGTTTATTGTAATTCGTAATGAAAAGTAAAATACTACAAAAAAAAACATCAAAGTTTAACACAGGTTAAGTTTTGCGAAATTAAGTGAGACTAATTTTTATTTTTTATTTTTAATGTGGGTTCAAAATTTGCATGTGAATTGATTTGATTTGAAATGTAATTTCATTTAAGTGAAAATTGAGATCATTTAAGATGTAAAATTTTGACAAATCTGGTTCTTTTCATATTTTTTTATGAAGACATTTCATTTTGTTTTAATTTTAATTTAAAATGATAAATTGAAATCTCCCAGCTATGAGACGACAACCGAATATTTCATGTTCTGTCATTAAATTGAGACATGCACATTTTTTTTTACTGAAAACTTTCGCAAGAGTGCATTAATTTTGTTTTTTTTAAAGTTTCTTCTTGTTTTTCTTTTTTTTTTAATTTTTATGTAGTATGGTGTGTACTTTCTGTCATTTTATTGGTGTCACGTCAGTAATTATCTCATTTTAACTGCAAAGATTAATCTTTTGACATTTTTCTGCAGCTCACTTTTTTTTTCTTTCTCTCATATAATTATTTTAATAAGAATAGTCGAGTTAAGTAACGTAACGATTTTAATAAATATAATTTTCAGTGTCTTTAACCTAAGATTATGCAGCAACACAATAACATTCACTTTTTATTTATATTTTTTTTTACAATAAATTAAAAGATTCTTCAATTTAAGTTTCAAGTTACGAAAACCGTTGCAATAAAAAAATATTATGTAATGTAAGTCAAGTTTAATTTAATTCTTTTTGATGTAAAAATGAAATAATGAACCTAAAAAAAACATGTCGATGATTGTGATTTTATCAATTACACGTGACCTTACACCATCATCCTTTCAAATTTTATTTTCAATTTCAATTTCAAAATTTTGAATCTATCTAAAAATTGCAATTCAATTCAATTCAATTCAAGGAAGTTAAAATCGACTTTCAAATCAATTAATAATTGTTACATTATGAAACATGGAGTCAATGCATTTGAATGCACGCATGAAATGAAATGAAATGAGTCGTCTTCACCTTGACTTATGACATTAATTTATGCACTTTTTATGAGTTGCAAGTCCTTTGTTAATGTTAATGATTTGTAATAATAATTAAAAAAAAATAAGGTTGGAGAGAATTTATTGTGTTGCCTCTGGTGATACATTGTAAGTTTAGAATGTAATTTAACCATTATTTATTATATCTCTAATGTATTTTAATGTTTTTTTTTCATATTATGCATTAAATTAAACAGAAAAAAGTTACTGATTCAGGGATGTTCGATTCAAGTGGCTTTATAGATGAATTCGCTTTTGAAAGTGGTATTCAATTCATGACACTCTTAATATTTTGCGATGAATCTCTCACCAGATGGCGTATTTTTAGCAATCAGTTGATCAATATTTTAAGTAGATTTTGACCCAAATTTCTCGAATACTTCTATCAAAATTGTGTAGCATTTCAAACCACGAATAATTCTTACACAAAGACTTTATTTTTGCCTTGAAAGAAGCTCTGACCATTTCAGACAATTTTTGAAATTAAGCCCCGAAATATACAAAAAAATGGGAAATTCTAACCACTGGGCGGTTTAGAAAAGTGCATTTCGATGGGACTCGTTTCATTGAATATAATAAAGTTTTAATTTAAATAATTATACCGCCATTTTGAAAATAACGGTGATTTTGAAAATAACGGTCATTTTGAAAATAACGGCCATTTTGAAAATAACGGTCATTTTGAAAATAACGGTCATTTTGAAAATTTTCCGCCATTTTGAAAAACTTTCGCCATTTTAAAAATTTTAAAAAAAATATTTGAAAAAATCGGACATTTTGGGGTTTTGAACATTTTCAGGCTCTGGAGCCTAATTCATGAGCCCAACTTCTGAGCCCAATTCCTGAGCCTAATCTCAGAGCCATGAAGTTAAAGTTCATTTTAGTAAACTTCTTCACCCAACAAAACAAATTATAAATAATTTTAAAATTTTAACCGTTTTTAACGGTTTTTCAGGCTTCGGAGGCTCTGGAGCCCAATCTCGAAACTAATGAGTTTAAAATCATCCTTAAGACCTCCTCTGTCTAACAAAAAAAACCAGACCTCGCTCCGATGGACCATTCCGGAGTTATGGATAGCGATCAGTGGTCGGAGTGTCAGAGTGTCAGAGTGACGGCGGACAAACCGTCTGTAATAGTGCATTTTTTCTTACGAAATGCACTAAAAATCATTCAAATAATCATTCACTCAATTTTGAACAGTAGAAAAGTGAAAAAGTCATCTTTGAAAATTTGCACCCCCTCGCACCCCTAAAATTGGTGGGAAGAAAGACGTCAAGTTTCAGAAATTGTTTCAAAGAAATACACAAAAATGTTTAAAATTCAATTTAACGGTTTTTTTCAAAAATTTCTGTCAAATTTGAATTAAGACAGTTGAGTTTCAATTGAAAAACCTTTAAAATACTTATTTTTAACCAAAATCATTTGTGAAATTCGTCATATGACTTCACAAAATCAAATTAAAGGTCATTGACTTGAATACCTCTGAATAACATGAATTCTATAAATCTTCTATAAAAGCTCATAAAATCTTAAAAAATCCTTTTAATATGACATCATTCTAAACAATTTTCTATCTCATAAAAAAAATACTTCGTTAAAATTAAATTTCTCAAATCAAACCTTTTTCGTAAGAAATTTTTCAATGTAAATCTTCAATTTCACTTGAATTTTGCAGATTCCTCTTCATGATAAGACAATGTCATAGATTTCACTTACCTAGAAATAAATAAAAAAAAAATTAAAATTAATTCCTTATTTCAAGAAAAGTTATAAACTAATAAACTTGTTTTGCATAAATTTTTTAATTTTTAAATCAATATTTCACATTTTAGTAAGTAAATTTTTTTTTAATGAAGATAACACACTTAATTCCATTAAAAATAATACAAATACCGATTTACATGTGATTTTTTATTACAAATTATAATAAAAAAAAAATCCCATTTCATTAGAATTGTTTATTTATTTTATGAATTACTGTCTGTTATCTCGTCGCGAACTTACTTCATGTGAATCTTAATTAATGTTCAAATACAAACACATACGAGCACATACGAAATGTCCATGAACTTAACTTTGATTTTGATTTAAAGCAAATAATAAGTAGGTTGAAGCACATTTTTACTTGTACGAAATTCATCAATTAATAATATTTAATGAGAAATAAAACAATACAATAAAATTAAAATTAAATTAGATTTCAGTTTTCAGTGTGTCACAATACAATAAAATACAATACAATGAAAAAAAAAAATTTATGAAAAAAAACCGGCATTTAATATAACTATGACCGGCGTTTTGATTACGATAAGTTACGTAATCAAATATTATTACTACAATTCAATGTATACAATTTATACGAAAAAAAAATTGTATTTTTAGTGTAAAAAGACGTTCATTCAAAGTGCTGTGTGTGTGTGTTACATTGAAATGAGTGACCAGAGCAATCGCGGTTATATAGCACATTTTTTTATGTGTGTATTTTTTATTATTATTATCAATTATTGTTATTATTATTATTATTATTAGCTTACTGATATAAATATACATACATTCATATAAATGGACTGGACTTGACTGAGTTCATATAAAAGTTCAATTTTATATAAAAATTATTTTCAATTTTTTGTAGAAAGACATTGTGAGTAAAAAAAAGTCGAAAAAAATTACCTTGATTTGTTCTAATTACCTAGAAACATTTTAATGTCATTTTCGATTGTCTTTATTGCGAGATATGTGATATCAGTTTTATTTATATTTAGAGAAATTATATTATTATTAATTTATTGTTGTGATGAAAGACGTTATTGAGTCAAAATGAGGCATCGTCTTATCTTTACAAAGATGAAGTAATGAGTGTTTACTTTTATCAGCCACTTATCATTAACAAGTGAAGCGCTGATATGTTATATGTGAAGAATGTGAGACATATGACGAGCCGCAACAAATTGAAATGAAACATTGAATTCATTTAATTGAAAGGTGATGCTTTTCAGAAGCGATTTGGATGGTGGCTTGAGATACAGCTGGTTTCAGTGAAGGGGAGGTAAAAAAAAGCTCAACCGAGGACCTAAAGGGTCTTATTGTGTTCATTTGAATTGAATTTTCATTATAAAACCAGACCTCGGAGTCGACCTTAGCTTTGATACTGTCACCTGAGAGCACTCGTATCCAAAACTGGCAGCTCTTCAGGTGGGTTCATTGAGCATGCTTCATTCAAGATTCTTAGTCTTACTGACACCCTGTGAGACCTTCTGAAGTGAATCGAAATCTTAGAAGGCAAATTTTAAATTTCAATTTAACACAAAATAGAAAAGAGCAAAACTTGAGGGCAGAGTCCATACGATGCCAATTTTCTGTCATAAATCAGAGTTAAAATCTAGGCATGATAAGATTTTGAGCCCATTTTGACCTTTCCTCTCCTTTAAATCCGATCAGATTGACTTTCACAACCCATAAAAAACCCCCAATTTAAGCAAATTCTCCTTTCATAAGCACAATCGCTTAATTTTACCATTAAATTCCATATCTTATCATCACACATGTAATTTATTTGCCAAACAAAATTTCTAATCTATTTCAAAGTAACAAATTATTTCGTCATTTTCATTTTTATCACAAGAAAAGTAGTTACCTGTGTAATTCAAGTTAAAATTAATTAATTATAAATAGATACAATACAAGATTGAACAAGATATTGCTGATAATTAAAATTGCATGCTTTATGATTTCTCTTTTGTTATCTTATGTTTTTTTTTCATATCAATTTTCCTTCATGTTCATGTTTATTTTTTTTTTGTAATTGAAATTTAATTGTGATCATTCATTATGAAATTGAATCGATATTAATTAGGCGGTGATTTACTTTTAAAGAGATAGGTGTCAAGTGATTTTGATGAAAATGTATTGACCCACACCTACGAAATTCGATGGAATTCAATTGGAACATGACTAATGAAATTTTTAAGTTAATGGACCACTTTATAGATCATTACAGTGAAAATTCTTGATTTTTTACACACAACCAAATTTAACAACAATGAATTGCACATGAAAATGAAGATGGTTATTGAACTGTTGTTGTGAACTCACATTCAAAAAATTATAAAATAACAATAATCGCCTATAATGAATACGATGTTGATCAACCATAAATTCGATGATCTTTTTTGATTTTATTTTGAACTGAAATTCACAAACAGAGGCTCATAGAAACCACGCGTCTTGTGTGAATACAAAACAAAATCGGCAAAAAATGATGCGTAACTGTACTAAAATAACACGCATTTAAAAGATTTGTTGTTTATTTTGGCAAATTTAAGGTTATTCACCTGTTTAATGAATGTTGATAGACTTTTGTGTGTACATTCTTTTATGAGTAGTAGAATTACAAGAATCATGACTAAATAAATAAATAAACAGGTTGGTGTCAAGTTTTTTTGTATGAGGTATCCATCAAATTCTTGTTTTTGGATGAGGATCCTTGGAGATTTAAGTGATTTTTTTTTTCATTGAATTTACAGTCAGCAAAAAGGACATCAATCAAATATCCGTTTAAATCCCATAAATTTCAGTTCACACACAATCAATTATATCGCACCCAATTATTTTTCGATTTTTTGAAGTATTATTCCCATTAATAACCCACTCACTTTTAACTTTTTAAATACAAAATACAATACAAACATTGAAATTAAAGCACATCATTCAAAAAAAATTATGTTAAATATTTTTTTTTCGTATTTTAACATTTTAAACGTCATAAAAATCGTGTTCATAAATCATTCGCAGTTAAAATGGCATTTGTGATTGTTTTAACATGCAACCGCAATAAATTTTGTATTTGTAAGAATTTGTGTATATGAAATTTGTTGCCATTTAAACATATTTTGGATATTTAAGTTACATTTATGCGAAAAACAGAGCAATAAGGAAATATTTTTTGACATGATAAAATTCTCATCATCAATCTTTGTGTTTTTTTATTTTTATTTTATGACCTGTTATTGTTTTCGCATTATTGCAATTATGTATTATTTTAATGTGAAATTTTTGCGTTTATTTCTCATTTTTTGATGGAATTTTTTTAAAATTTTTTTTAAGAAGATTAAAAAAGAAGTTTTCTTATGAAATTCATTTTAAGCGCATTGACGTATCAATTTAAAATACAACCGTTACGATTCATTTTAAATATTCTTGTGAAAAGGCTTAAAGCCAAAGAAGACACAAATTTGGCATTTCCTCATTCCAGTTAAAATTATACCTTAAAGTTAAATCAAATTTAACATAACACATAATTCGCCCTTAAGCCCATTTTTTGTCTTATTTTTATTTAATCATTAATGTTATGTATCAAAGTCCTAAAGATACAGTTGTAATACTTTGTCATGCAAAAATTAAAAAAGAACGGTGAGGCAAAAAATGGTCAAAAGAATCACCGAAATGTATTCCTTTCATTAAATTTACACTGTAAGCTGAAATTTGAGGGAGTTTGATCAAAATTCAATGCTGAAATTGCAAATGATGAGACAGAGGGCAAAAAAGAATCAGAAATATCATCAGTGAACATTTTTTGGCTCGATTTTTAATAAGTTGCCGTCTACGGCAAGTTTTACGTTTCCCATGCAGGATTAGGCAGGGTCGGATTAAAAATTACTAATGGCCCTGGCATTCTGCTTGATTTTCTTTAAAATTCACGCTAAACTTAACTTTTGCAAGACGATTGATTGCTATCTTTCTGGCATTTGTCAGATTGCCCGTATGGCCATCCGTCAGTGCGGTTAGGTCAAGTCCAATGAATCATCGCTTTTCAACTAACAGTGTATTTCATTACATTTTGCTCCACTTTTCCTTCATTACTTTAACATTATTATTATTATTTTGTTTTAATTTTATTTTTCATATAAATTTCATAAAATTTTAAGATATTTTTTTTTTGTTTTATTCTTATCACATCTTATTATTATTATTAAATTATATTTACTCTTTCTCATTCCATTTCTTTTCTTTCCATTTCATTTCTTTTTTTTCTTATTTATTTATCTCTTCATTTTATTTTAATTTAAATACAAAATTAATCACATGAATATTCAAGAAAATCAAAAGAAAAAAATTATGCTTCTATACTCTTCATATAAGACTATGCAGAAAAATTAAAAAAAAAAATCTGATGTTGTGCAATGTTATTAATAATATAAAAATAATAATAATCATAACTGTTAAGTGAATGCATGGCTGAAAAATCTTTATATTTGTGTGTGAGATTTTAAGCATTTATTTGCAACAAGTGAATAACCTGAATATATCTTTCATTTTAAATGTGATGCACTTTCTTATTGTCTTTGGGAAGTGAATGCACTTGGAATGGAAGTAAAAATGATGTTAATGATGAAGAACATGCATGTTATAAATAAATAATAATAAAAAAAAAGAATTGTAATTACTTTTAAATAATTTTGCGTGTTGTTTATTCTTATTATTATTATTTTTATTTGAGACGCCAATTTTTTTGATTTGAGTAATCAAGGTTCAGTGACCAAATTCGCTTCTGATGATAAAAAAATGTAATTATATTCATTGAATCCTATAAATAATAATAACACAGACTATAAATTAAAAGTCAAATGAAATAAAATTCAAATATCAGTAGAACAAGTTTATAAATAAAATAAATCCGTTTCAGATATATTCATATAATTTGCCTTCCTTTTACACACCACTTATCTATGACTAACAACAATTATTTTTTTTATTATTATTATTATTAAAATTGCTATCAACTCACTGCAATGCCAAGCAAAAGCACATGGTATCGGAATGTGTCAAGAAGACAACTTGCATATTTTTCTATGCAAGATGTTGTGTGTGTGTGTTCATTGAAATGTGTAGGAAGTGCAAGTTGAAGGGAAAAATTATGCATAAATATTATATTAGATATTATTATAATAAACATAAGAAAAGAAAAAAACAGGTAATATTTGTTATATTATGCTAAATCCGGTATAATGGAATCTGTTCAGACTTGTTGGAGCACTTATTATAAAATAAAAAAAAGGTATGAAATTTTGCATTTAGATACCTTGTTAAACAATTTAGATATGTTATTATAAAGTTCTTGTTAAACTTGTTCGGATTAAGGAAAATCATGGATATAAATCTTATGAATTCTTTGAAAATGAATAAATTCAATGAAATCATATAAAATAAAATTTCCAAGGCAAATTTTAAATTACAAAAAAATATTTTTGATATCAAACATCGATCACTCTTCAGATCTAACTTCAATTTAACATCAAAAGTACCGGGATTTTTTTTATATAACATTTTTTTTTAATTTAATGTGTATGATTATTAAATTATGATAAAAAACATGAAATTTCCATCAATGAAAATGCGCCATATGAAATGCCTGTTATTGTTTTTTTTTTTTAATTTAATTTTGAAGGTCATCTATGATAATAATAAACAATGATATAAATTTTTTTAAAAAAAATGCCGTTTTTTATGATGATGTTTTGTTATATATTAGTAGATACAACAAAAAAATAGGAATTACAATTTAGTGATAAAAAAATGACAATAATAACAATTATAGTTAATAACATTAAATGATGGTCAGACACGTTCAAGTGACATACTTATGATATGTTTTTTTTTTTGTATTGTAGTTTGATATTGTCTAACAAATTAAATTGATTATAATTTTTTTCATCCAATGTGTGATCTTTCATACTTTGCCAAAATTCAATTTTCATTTAATCGACTAATGTTACATTGAAATTAAAATTATTACACAATTTAGTCACTTGTTACAATAAAAATGAAATAAAAACAAAAACATGGCTAATAAAAGTCAAAACGGAAATTCTCCAAATAATATGATTAAAATTGTTAGTATAATAATAGATAAGAAACGACACACTTAACAACGATAAAGCCCTAATAATGCAGTATTTTATAATATGAAATTTCATACAACTGATATGTAACTTTTTTGTTAAGACATTTATATACAATTACACATTATATTGTATGATTATTTTTATACATATATTTGCTTATCAAGTAAAGACATTCAATTTCTAGTATTGTGTGTAAAATATACATATAATGTGTATAACATTATAATATAAGTGATATGTAAAAATTGTCCACATTTCTTTCATGCTTTTTTATAATACATATAATTTTACACTTGTTATTATTAGTTGATTATTTATTATTATCAATCGTATTCATATACACATGATACATGTTCAATATATATAATTTTATATCAATTTTTTGTATTTTTTTTTCTTCATTGAGATTATTATTTCATAACATTAATTACTGTTTATAGTAATATTAATTATTTATTATCAATGTTATATCATTTTAAATATAAACAATTTTTTATTATTATAAGAATTTTATTATAAAAAATATTATTATTATTATATAATTTATAAAATACGTGATTATTAACATTAACATAATAATGCATTTTTTTTTAATTTTAGATTGATAAAAATATTTTAAAATATAATTTTTATAATCAACCTGTTTCATTTCTTATTATAAAGTTATGTTTTATACATGTTTATATATTGTATATAATGTTTAATATGTATATTGTATATGAATGTTATGCAAGTTGAATTTTATTCTTGTCCGATTCTTTCATTTCATTTCATTTACACATACAAATTTTTATTGATAAAAATAATAATAATAATAATAATAAAAAATTTTATATATAAAATTCTTTTTACATTAAACAGGTTATTTTATAATAATATTAAACATATTATGTTTATTATATATGTATATTAAATGTTTAAATATGTTATATTAAAGTTATATGTTTAATTATAATGTTTTAATATTATTAATGTTTTTTTACTCTAAAATTAAACTGAATCAAAATCAAAATTTTTAAATGTAACAGGTTGTTTTTTATTAGTGTTTTTTTTATTATATTTTAATGTGTAACAACGCCCTTTTATATATGTTTCAAATGTAAACATTATAATTATAATAATAAAACCAAAATAAGACATGCTGTGATAACTTTAATTTTAATTACAGTAATAATAATTCATTGTCAAAACCTTTTATTTTATAAAATTAATATAAAAGTAACTGTTTAATTGTAATGTTATGTGAATTTCGATTTGATTTGACATCAAATTTCAAACAATTTGACATTTAATTCAATGTTATGCTTAAATGATTGACAAATATGAACGATTTTAGTGTCATGTGAAAGCTAAAGAAAGTTTTATTTAACCTTTACATATAATAATCAATTTTTGTATGTTTTAAGTGGATTATTATTAAAAAAAAAAAAAATACAAATCATTACCATAACAAGTAATGCCAAAAAAATTTTACAACTCATTTAAATTATAAAAAGTTCAATCAACTTTTTAATTAGCATGTAAGTCGGTTGAAAACTTGAACAAAAAATTTGTCGTTAAATATTATCACGTGGTTTTCTTTTATTTTTAATTTTTATTCATATTCATTTTTGATATGATTTTAATTTGAATTTAAAGTCATTTTTTTTATCAAGGAAAATTAAAGTTAAATTTCAATTACTTTGGTTAAATTTTTTTTATACACGTTAATTAATTTAAATTTAAGATACCGGTAAATGATAAATTTAAAGTTATTCAAGCATGTGAGTTCATGGTTAAATTTAAACAACTTTCTACAGTTTTTGCCTTTCAACATGCAAAATTTTTGTGAAAAATTATGATTACAAGTATTTTTAATTGAAATGAGCTCTCAATTTAAATTTAAGATCAAATTTTTGATTAAATTCAAATGAGTCACTTCAAAACAATTTTTTGTTGTGACAAAATATCAATATTTATTTATTTGTATTGAATATAAAATTACAAATAAAATGTGTTAAATAAAATTTTAAGGTGTAAATGCGCAATTTTAAAGTTTTCTTAACTCTTTAACAAAAATATCACCAGTTTATGTGCTTTTACATACATATCAAAGATACAGAAGCATTTCATACATACACACACACATCACATGTACGGAAATTCGTAATCATACATAAATATTTGAATTTAATATTAAAAGTTCATTCAACTAACGCGCTTTTTTTCTTTCATTATTTAATATTTTTTTTAGCAAGAACATTTCAAAGAACAAAAAAAAAATTTAAAGAAATCACGTCATTTTTGTTTTATATCAAAATTTGTATTTGATCATCTGTGTGTGTGTGAGTGTGTGTGTATAGATATCGACACATGTTGTCATGTAAACGATGAGCCATGCTCGTATTTTTTTGTTATTTTTTTTTTTTGAATAGGAAAAATTCGGAACCACGCGTTTTCTTACATGTTCATGAATTTAAGTGTACATTTGAAAGATTTAGATGGAGGAAATCAAAAATATGAGATAAGAACGCCCCCGTTGAGTTAAATAAGTTCAGAAATTCATTAACAAAAAAAAATTAATTAGTTAGAAACAGTTTAAATGTAACATTTTTTGACATATGATAATTAAAGAACCAGTAAAAAATTTTAATTTTAATTTTCTCTTCACCTTACATCGTCTTACATCAAAAAAAAAAGTATGACTTGTCAATTATTTGTATAAACTGTGAATAAATGAACTGTAATATGATTAACCACTCATCTGTTACTAGAAGAATTTGTAATAAATTACAAAAGTTCACGATGACAAGAATTTTTTTTATAATTTTTTAATTTCATCTTCGCAAAATAGCTGTTTCCATGCAGAATCTCACTCAAAAATGTTTTGAAGACATGGAACCGGTTCAATTACGCTTGTAATACCTTCAATTCTTTATTTGTTTACATTACAAATGATGATTTTTGTAAATTATAAAAGTAAGATATATTTTTTTCGGGAAAAAATGTCAATGAACTATGTAAACATCATACAAATAACATCATGATATGTGTTTATTATTTTAATATTATAATGTTTAACTGGTTAGAACATGGCATATGACTGGTTCTACTATGTGTGAATTTGTATTGAGATGAAAAAAAAATTGAAACCTGAATTTTAACAAGAATTTTTGGCATGATTTTTTACCAGGTAAGCAGTCTACCGTTAAATTTTCCTAGTGTAAATGTTTTTAATAGGAAGACGCCTTTATTGTGAATGCAATTCAAGTGCAAATTTTGTGATTTAAATGTAATTTCTTTGCAACAACTGCGGTAATCACTTATGATAGACCTTAATTCTAAATGTATCATTCAAAAATTAATTTTCCGAAACTAATTCAGAGTCAGCCTGTTGTTTGACATTTGATTGAACATTCATGTTTTGTCTTCGATTACTTTGATTGACGTTCGTTTGTGCATTCATGTTTTGGCGTCGTCCTGCTTCTGCAGCACTCAATCCAGCTAAATAATCACTATTCAGAGTTTGGCTTGAACCAGATCCATATGAAACTGGACCAGCTGGACCTACGGGTACTAAACATGGACATAAAGGTCCAGGTGCCTATAAAATTTTAATGTTTTTTGTAACTTAATCTAAAAAAAAAGTGATATTAAATTAATTGTATTATAATTAAAAGGAATAAGTCATCAATTCCCATTTATTAATTTTAATTTTAACTTTAAATTATAACATGACCCCAAATAAAATTTGTTAATAAATAATTGATAATATTAATTTCCACTCTTCTGTGATTGACCGATGTCAGATTGAACATTTTGGTTATTATTTCCGATTTGGAAGACATGTGATTGAACATTCAAATTTTGACGACGAATTAAAGCAGTTTGAACTGATGATGGTGGATTGTAGGGATTAAATGTGACGAGTTGAGGTGGACCATAAGGTGAATAAACATATCCAAGATTAGCAGGAGGAAATTGAGGGGGTGGTGGTTGTGCAACAATGTTTTGAACTGGAGGATATCCGGCTGCCTATAAAAGATGAATTGAATGAAAACTGTTGTGAGTCATTTAAATGTATGACTGAAAAGGCAGTCATCGATCCATTTTAAGTGATGTGATGAAAATTATCCAAAAATGTTTGATAGCATGTTTGTAACTGGAGCTTGATCAGGTGAATTTTGACGGATTCCAAAGAGATTTGAGCCAGTTGGTGCGAATTTGAAACAGTCATCACACATCAGAGACTTTCTTCGGGGTTTTAAAAATGTGATTTGTTGAATATTGCCTTGTAAAATGTTATTTCCAGTTCCAATTTGTTCAATTCCTCTCTGATCATGACTCACAGCACGTCTTATTGCTAAGAGGCGTCCTGGGGCGTGATCTGTTATCATAACGGTATTTGCACGAATTAATGGAAGTTGAGCGCCAAAACCAGCTTTCACTGATATTTGTGGAAAATTAAACTTTGGAATCGAAAATCCTGCTCTTAACCCACCATAAAATGTTGAAACTGGTCTTGGATAAATGTTAAATGCTGGTCTCTGAATGAAAGTCGGAATCGGTTGTGGTCGTGGTGTGATTATAATCGGACCAGTGGATCGAATGAATGGTGGTTGTGGTGGCAGATCCATTGAAGATGATGCTTGAATGTGTGATTGAGCCATCGCAATTGGCGGAAATCCAATATGAGCCGCCTATCAAAACCAGAGAGGTTGCTAATCAAATCAGAGTCCAAATTCAGAGCTACTCTACTAATATATTCTATTTATAGAGACCCTGATAGGAAACAAATATTGGGATATTGATGACTGCCTTTTATATGCATACAATTAATTTTTTTTAAATTTGAATTACAAAAACAAAAAAATCTCACTATCAAGACTCTGATTAATTTGAACATACAATGAAAAAATTTACTTACAGCGATCGCTTGACTCATCGATCCACGAACAAAAAGTCCCAAGAGTGCTAATAAAAGTGTTAAATATCCGGCCATTTTTCACTTCAAGTTACTGTCAACTAATAGTCAGAACACGTTGAAATTTGAATCAAAACTGATTCAATTTCAAAATCCCTCATACTTTTTATATGATCAATTTTAACATGCCATTTCCCAAATTGACCTCATCTAATTTGTGCATCAAGTTGAAAGTAATTTTAATTTATTGCACATTTCGATTGCAATTTAATTGATTTATTACCAAATTCAACTCAAATTCATATCAAAGTCATTCATCGTGAATTTCTGTGATAACAAAAAGAAATTCATTGAACAATTCGATCCATGTAATAAAATTTCATTGTTTCAATGATGAAAATGTAATTTTTTTTAATTCAAATACGCTCAAAATATCCATTTAAATGCAATTTCCCTTTACAATTTTGATCTTCTGCATACAAAAATTTCAAAAAATTTATCATATAAATAAATATAACACACCTTTTTGATTGTAATCTGAATTTTTTTTAATATTAACTGCTTATTCAACTTCATTGAGTCAGTTGAATTAAATTTAAAAGAAAAAAAAAAATAGTTAAATAAAATTGAAAAAAAAAATACGAAAGAAATCAGAATTTCACAGCATATAATTTCACATTGGATTGCATAGACTTCAAATGTAAGGAAAGTACCGTAAAAAGTGTGCGGTATATTAGACAAACCACAAATTGGAACATGTAATTTATATGAAAATACAACAATGTTGCAAAAAAAATGTAATTTATAAAAAATATGTTTGATTAAAATGAAATGAAATGAGAGAAAATCTAAAAAAACTGTACATTTTACATTGAAATTATTGTTATGTAATGTAATTTTTATAATATGAGTGATCAGCTGAGAAGTAAATTTACAAGCAATTAGTGACATTATTTTGTGCAGAAAAGGTGAGGCAAATACTTTCATTTTGGATTATCTTCACATAAATTATAGATGAATTTCATGAGAATATTTTCTCGTCATCCTTTACTGTATTAAAGTGAACAAAGAACAAAGAAAACGTGGAACTTCGTCGCTGATTAATAAATAATCGTGTGTGTTCCTCACTTTACAAACAATTTTCTCCACAATTTTTCAATGATTTGGCGTGAAACATATTTATTATTAAATTATATAAAAAATTTATTTTTTTTTCAGATCTATGAAATTTAAATGAAATCTAAACATACAAAAAATGCGGAATGTAGTACACAAATAAATAAAGAAGTGCCTGATTGCTTGTAGTTGCCTGTTGGTTATTTTATTAAGAGATTTTTTTTTTGTATTTTTTTTAATTGTTTAATGAAAATTATATTACAATAATAAAAAAGTTAGTTAGATGATAACTACTATCTCTGTATAATTCAATAATGATAGGTATGAATTTATGAGAGTCACGATTTAGCATCTTTATTGTATATTTAATGTTATAACTATTATTATTTTAATGTTTAAGAAAGCGCCAAATATATTAGAAAATGGAAAGAAAATAAAAGGGTTTGTATAATTTTTTTTTTTTGCTTTTACATTGAGTGTGTTCCCAGCTGGAATTCAAATCTAGACATAGACATAGTAATTGTTTAATGATATGCTTGGATCAGATTATAAGGTGGCAATTATTTTTCAATTCTGACAGATAACATGATTTATTTTTGTTTCAAGGTGTTTCAATTTGAATTGATGTTAACAGTCTGACTCGTATGAAGAGGGGGGATTTGAATAAAATTTCATTCTTAAAGGCTGTGAGCCGAAAAAAGGCTTACATGGGTATTTAAGGTTAAAAATGACTAGAAATGATCGAGACTATCCTCTAAGAGTCAATCCAGGGACCTCGATTACGACGCTATGTGGTATAAAGTGCACGTAAGGGTCACCAAAACAGCTTGTTTGATGGAAAATTGCATCTAATTAGATTCGGAAAATCAGAAGAAGATTGAAAATTATTAACGGTCCTGGCATTCTGTATGATTTTCTTTAAAATTTATGCTAAACTTAAGTCAGGATCACTCACTTTGAGTTTTATTTTCTTTTAATTTTAACTCAAATCGCACGATAGAGTTTCAAAAATCACAATTCAGAAGCCCACTTAAAATCAATTTAACGAATTCATAAAAAGCACATTAGCAAAAAAAAAATTTTGAATCAAATTTCATAGAAATAGATACTAATAAATTACAAACAGGAAACCTCTTTTATCATTATAAATGAAAATTCCTCATAAAATACGAGTTTATCGATTGATTTAAACACCAAACAAGAAAAAAGCAGTAAATAAATCAAAATTGACCTAAATACAATATTTATGAGGAATTGTGGTTTTTTATTACACTAAATTAAACTTATAATAAAAATTCAATGCACATTAATCATTGAAGAATTCAGGGAATGCACCTGTTATTTTTTTCAAATGAATTGGCATTACATTGAAAGTGATTGTGAAAAATTTTTTAATCCATTTTATTATGAGCCTACCTCTAAAACAGCCTTAATTAGACCTTTTGGCACTTTAAAAACCAATAATTTGAATTTAAATTTTAAAAACCCATTCATCACATATAAAATTTTTTTATTCGCGAATCACAGGTAAAAAAACGAATTAAAATCAATTTATGATACCTCAATATGATTTTATTACACACTTTGTTTATTTATTTATTTTTTTTATTGAATTGAGTCATTCACCCATCATCTTTTCAGAGTATTTCATTTCATTTCATTTCATTGAATTATGCCAAAGAAGACAGTTAACCGAAAATTAGTCGATCATCACAAATATAAATGCAATATTATTATTATTAATTTAAATTATACATAATTAGCTATTATTTTCTCATTTACTGTACATAATTATACACCTGTATAACCCAAATGATTGAATATTTGATTGACGAAGACACATATTAAAGTGAAATTTAGTCAAGTAGAAATATAATTTTTTTTCCTTTACTTTTAATGTGTGGTCAAATTGTAATATCTTCATTTATTGCTTATTGTTGTAATAAATGTACGAATAAAAATAAAATTTAAAGAGGTATGTTATTATTATTTATTTATTAATTCATTGTTATTATTATTTTATATATTAAATGAAATAATGCTATTCTTATTACAGTAAAAGTCATCTTTAAAAGAACTCGTAAATTGTATTTGGTTTGAATTTAACTGGATTTTAACGAAAAATGCTCTTTTGAGACTGGTTTTAGTGTCTGTCTGTGTCTTACTTTAAAGTAAATCCTCGTTTCAGAGAGAAATTGATGCATTTCCATAGATTTGACGGTTAAAAGAAATTTTTTGATCAATTCTAAGTTTTTTGTGTGTTTTGTGTATTCAAACAACTTTCTAGAACAAAGTTTGTTATATATTTGAGCCAAACTGACAAAAATATTGATTTTAAGGAAAAAAATATGAATATTTTGACATTGAAAATTCAAAAAACTCGGTAAAAGACCTTGAAGGTATTGATAGTCAAAACTTAAACAATTTTATTTTTTGTTGGTTTTAAAATGCACTCACATTCATCATTTAATGATCACTTTTTCCCAAAAAAAAATTCAAAAGGTAGCGTTTATTTACATTTAAAGTGACACTGAACCGCGATCATTTTACAACATATTCAATAAAATGTTTACCGTTTCTATTGTTACAATTCAAAAAAAAAAGAAAAATATTTTTTATTATTATAACTTTGTTTTCAAAATACACTCACAAAAAAATAATAATAATAAAACAAGTAACATGATACAATTTAGAGACAAATGACACGATAGTGGAAACCATTTACCTAGCAAAATAATCATTTAATACTGCACACACTTCAAAAGTATTGTATTTTAGGGTCAGTGTATTATTATTATTAAAATGTTGCACTTTTCTGGCATATTTTATCATCATCAATGTAAATGTAAAGTGTTGCTTTCACATTAAAAGAAACCTAGACTACGAAATGAAGAAGGTCATCAAGTATCCATTTAAAAGAAATTCGTTGAGAATTTAATAGTTTCTTCATTAATATTAAATTTTAAAGTAACATTTTAATATACAAGTAACCGTAACAGTTTTATGATAATAACCTGATTTAAAAGGACACCATTTATTGCATCAACCTATCCATTTAAAACTGGTTTAATTTTTTTTTTGTGAAGAAACGAAGAACACATGATAAAATTTAAAAAGGAACCAAAATAAAAATATAACATGATTACATAAAAAAGGTATATAGTAAAATTATAATCAGACATCACATTATAGTATATTTAAATGAATTTTTTTTGGTTCCTTTGTTTTTTTTTTGCATAGTGATCGCCTTTTAAACGACATTCAATTGGGATTGTCTTTCTTAACTTTGAGCTTGTTTGGTATATTTGTTATTTGTATAGAGAAAAGGGAAAGTGCGTGAAAGGGAATATTTTTTTAAATTCCTTTCGAAAAAGACGTAAAAATTACATCCAGAAGAGAAATCAGGTAAATTGCAAATTCTTGATAAAATAATTACATGATAATATCTTGTCTGGTTAAGATTATTTTTTTTTTTTGTTTCAGATGCAGTGAAAATAATTTTACTTGAAATGATCATGAAATTTAAAGGTAATGGATGCAAAATGAGGTCATGTAGAAAATTCAGTTAGACCAAATTTAATATAATTTCTAAGGAGCTCAGCTTATAAGCTCGCTCACCGTGACTTTATATAGATAAATTCTTAACTTAGCGTAGCTTAAACCTTCGTATACATGCATACACCTCGTACAAGTTTTAGTAGTACTAAAAACAAATAAAAGCCCAGATATCTGATTGTTGCTCGTAAATGGCTTAAAATGCCTTTGTAAAATGTGTATCGAAGTAGTTTGAGTTTGGAATTTCCCACATCACTTTTTCGACTTAATGGAATCAGCAGCATAGATGCAAAACTTGTTCAGGTATGTATGTTATTTTCAATTTATAATTTTTCATTTCCAGCCATAAATAAAAGTAGCTTCAAAGTATTTTAATTTAAAAAGTTAATTAAACGTGATAAAATGAATCCAGGACGAAGTCCCTCACACATTTACTTGTATTGCTGGTCAAAAAATATTGTTATCCTTGAGACAAAGGTTTTCACACTGCCATGGTTTAAAAGTCATCATCATACATTTGATCGAGTTCTCCCCTCATTTTACAAACAACAATCATAATCTTCTATTTTTTTTTTATTTCCACATTACCTAACTCTAGTCATAATATGATTATTCAATACCAATAAATGGTCTGTTCATAATTGGATTTTAACATTATTTTTATAACCACATTATCAAATTTTACATACCTTTCTATTACTACTCGCCATGAAAGTGTAAGGTTTAGTGACAATGTCGCAATAAAAATATTCTTATAATGCTTAAATTCGAAAGCGCATTACAAAAAAAAAATGGTGACACGTGATGTCTGAGTTCGTTTGTTTTGATGAAAACATAACAAAAAAAAACAAAAATAAAAGGATTTTCTATTCTTATTCAATGTAATTTGAATTTCATAAACCGAAAAACACCTTTCACGTGTTACGTTTTGTGATTTTTTTTTTCTTTTTTTTTCATAAAAACGCTAAAAAAGAGTGTTGACCTTCAACATTCTCTTGTTGATCTTCTTGTTTTGTTACTTTTTCTTCCATTTTACACCAAATATTATTTTTAAATTTTATTTTTTTTTCTTATATCATTTTAAATTTCATTAAATGGTGACTTTCGATGTATAAGGAAAAAAACCGTAATAAATACAATCAAAAGAAGAATCTCATTAGAATATTTTTAACATAAAATTTGATTTTATTGATCTTCTGGATCTTATTTTTTTTGTTACTTTTAAATATTTGTGTGTGTGTGACAAGAAATCAATGCGTTTGTGTATGCTTGCGGCTTTTTAAAACTAGTTTTAAATTTTTTATCAAACGCACAACTCTTCTACATCATGTATCGAGATTAGAGTATGTAAAAATTAAAATGATAAAATTCCATAAACAAGTCAATATAATAAATTTGAATATTATTAATATTATACATGCACAAAAATATACATAACTCCCTTCATCTTATTTTTTTCTTTTTGGACACTTGGCAACATAATTTTCTTTTAAAAATTTTGAAGTTTTTTTTTCAATTTAACTCGTATTTTATTCAAAAAAAAAAAGAAGACCTTGTAACAATTCATTAATGACATTTAGAATTTTAATAAAATGCAAAGAAGATCAGGATTTGATGAAATCAAGATCGTAATTTAAAAAACGAGTCAATGCACATTTTTATCATATTTAAACAGCAAAAATTGCGTAAAAAAAACTGGATTTTACACTCACATTCAATGTGTGTGAGATTTTTTGTATGAATAGAAACAACTTACTTTCATAACCAAATTGGATAAAAGTGCAAACGTTTGTCTCATAATAATATTGGGTGTGGTTTCTAGCATTTTATTAATAACTTCATTTCAAGATTATGATTTTTTTTTTATTTTAAATGTTAAAGGACTGTCAATGTCAATTCAAATGAGTGTAAAAATGGTTAAAATAAAGATTTTTTCCTGTTTAAATTTCAATGTAATCCATGAATGAACTTTTTTTCATTAATTTAATCAGATATTGTTAAAATTATGACAATAACGAGGTGAAAGGCTCTGAATATGAATGGATTTTATTTTTTTTATTCAAATCAAATTATAATTGAAATTGAATTTGAAAAAAAGATTAAACAATAACCAAAGACAATGCAAGTCAATAAATCATCATTTTTTTTTTTTAAATATTCATGTGAAATAAAATAATTATAATAAAATAAATCAAAATAGGTTTTTATGTTTAGAATGTGTGTTGTTGTTATTTCATTTTGATTTGCACAATGTACAATAGAATAATCACGAATTATTTCTTTTGTAATTTATTTGATGATAAATTGCATGAGACATGAGATGAAATGGAAAGCGAATGTGAGACGATTCTATATTTTGTTTGAAAATAATTTTTTTGAAATGCTCGTAGGTTTTTGTGACATTCACTTACATTTTCATTGTTTTACATTGATTCGTTCTATGGAGTTGAAATCGATTATGAAATGATGATAAAATTATTAACCCTTCACTTCCAAGTAACTTTTCACAGTGGGATCGTCAAACAAATGTATGGCCAAACTATTTTTTTTTTTCAATTAAACGTAAATAACGTTAGAATAAATAGAATGGAATTAAAACTAAAAGAAAACCCGCATCAAATCTGATAACAGTTGCATTCTATTACTGTATAATGGTATCGTGTTGATAAATCATACCCTGAAGGCATCCTCCCCTTTGATTCGTTTCACATACACATTGAAATATGTACAAAAATTATCAATAAATGCATTCATTTTTAATTTATTGGCTTATACAAGACCCATTGATATAAAAACTGAAAGTAAATTGATATTTTTATAATATAAAATATACTTATTTATAATTTATTATATTACAAGAAAAAAATGGAGAAAAACATTTAAAACTATTATTAACGATTAATCGGCTTGTTTGTTCATTTAAATATAATTACTAGGCTTTGATCGTGTTATAATTTTAAATTCAAATTCAAATATTCTCAATACACAAAAATGTCGGTTGATTATAAAATGTTATGTAATACTTTGTAAATAATCGGTTTCCTTCCATTTAAACGTAAAAATGTGCTTTTGATTCAAAATTGTCATGGAACATTAAAAAAATTCGTACTTACTCATAAAATGTAATGAAATAAAATTTTTGCTTACCTAAAATGAGAAAAAAAATTATTAATTAACAGTTCATTAAAAAATAAGAAAAAAAAATTAAAATCTTAATTGCTTAAAATTACAACTATTGGGAACACCTATTGGTTTTTTCTCTTATTCATACTCGTTTTTTTGAATATTCATCATTCAAATAGCAAAAAAAAACTCTTTATTTAAGTTTCACATCATTCAAAAAATGTTCAAAAAAAAAAGTTTGAAATTCACTTCATCACTCCTTGAAATTGATGAAGATAAATTTGAATAATAATATGTTGTGTTGTTTCTATTTCATGAAGCAAAATGAGTACAAATAAAATTTTGCATAGCAATTTCAAATTTAACTATTAACTATAAAGAGGAAAAAAAAACTTAAATACAATTATATTTATTATTATTTTTGATGAAGATCCGTTACTTTTAACCGGTCAGTATTCAACTTTTTTTTTATTTTTTATATTAATATTAATAGTAATAATATTATTTGAAGATCAATCAGATTACAATATAAAAGTGAGAGAGAAAAAATCAAACAAAGTATCACTCAGTGTTCGTTCGAAACACATGGAAAAGGCGGTGAACAGAAAAAAATAAACAAAAAAAATGTATTACAAAATCAAAATAAGAAAAAAAATGAATTAAAATGAAATGAAATAAAATATAAAATAAAATCAAAAAAAAAATATATATATATGTACACAACACACCGTACACGGCCAAAATTTTATAAAAAATATCGAAAACAGCGTTTACAGCGTTGTTTAACTCTTGTTTTATGTATTACTAAAGATTTCATTGACCCCAGAGTGTTAGTTTTATTCTCATATGTATTCAAAAAATAAAAAAAATTCGGTGTGTATTAAATTAATAAAAATTTAGTGTGATGTTACATGTCCAAATACATACGGGCAATTATTATTTGAACAGTGATGTCTATGAATTTGACTTAAAATAAAATTCAAGCTATTTTATTTTTTTTGGCTTTGAGACGTGCTTAGAAATTTTGCACACTATTGACTTATTAATTGATGCATTGAAGGTAAAATCGAAATTTTTTTTATAAAAGTCCTTTTTTTTCTACAAAAAAAAATTTAATTATAAGTTTGTTTGTTCTTTTATATGACGTGACCATGCATTATGCTGGCCATAGTGGTATTTATGCTAATTGCGATTCAAATTATGAGTAATAGCCCGCATTATTTTCAATTAATACACCGATGGTGATGATTATGATTAAACGTATCGTCACAGTTATCGATCTTTTACCATTTTTTTTGTATAAAATGTTGAATTTCATTGAAATTGTTTTGATATAATTTCCTGATAATTTTGTCATTTGATCACACGTCGCTCTCTTAATCATCACTGATTGATCTCTAAAAGGGTTTGAAATGTATTTTCTCATAATTTCTTATTCACACGATTAAATTACAAAAAACCTTGATGGCTTTTTAAAGGATTTGCGATAAGAACCACGAAAATTACATCACACATTTTTTTATGATTCTGTCAACTTTTATTTTACTTGTAACCGGTAATTTAACATTTCTTTTATTTAACTTTTTTTTTACATATCTTATCAATTTTACTTTAAATTTCAATTTTACCATTTACATGTGTAGTTCACGTGGTTAATGGACACTATTCATGTGTTTTTGGAATTGAAATGCGCTTTTGGGTCATTTTGAGGGTCTGTACTGTACATGAATTGAAAATTTTTTGATTTTTTGACCAATTTTGGATTAAATTGAACTGTACTGGGCTCAGAGTATCTCCCCAGTATTGATTCCATCTTAAAATCGAAGGTGTCTGCCCTGCTTAGCTTTCTGTGAAGGTGTGGTCACTTTCCTGAACTGAACCAGGTCTTGTGGACTTAAAATGCACTTTCAATTCAATTCAATTCAATTGTTTCAATTTAATTTTTTCCAGTTGAACAAAACTTATCATCAACCAAAAATGGAAAGTTGTCCAAAAAAAAACTGGCAAAAAATAAATAACCAAAAAATTGATTGACAAGGTGACAGCTTCTGATACAAAATAAAATAAAAAAAAAACTGTTTTTATCATACATGTTTATTTTAATTTTAATAAATTCAATATAAATTGATAAAATAATTCAACAACAAAAAAAAAATTAGTGACCTAGAAACAATACATTTAAATTGCGATCAAAACTCATTTTCGAGAAAGGGCAATTTTATGATTCCACTTTTTAAGCTAAAAGTTTATTGACCGGTTATAAAATAGCTGTTTTCATATACATTTTAAAAGCAATCCTTTCACTTTGATATGTAACATGCATAAAAATTGAAAAAAAGTGATTATCAATGCGTTAAATGATTAATTATGATATCAAAGTATGTGACATTAAATTAAAGAGCTCAAAATCGTATATTCAATGAGAAATTATTATGAGAAAATGAAATTCTTTGAAATGAAAAATCTCATCACATTGAAATCTCACAGAATTCACCTGTTGATGCCCATCTTTATTTGAGTTAAATCTGTTTAATTTATTCAATTTTTAACTTTAAATTTAAATTTCTTGGTCGCATCCTTACACATGCATAGAAAAAATATGTAAATATTATTGGAATGTATGCATAGAAATTAAATATTTAAATACCCAAAATTGACTGTTAAATAACCTGTTGGATGCTTTTAAAATGAGCTGATTCAATGAAAAAGAAAAATATTTCTAAATGACTATCAAAATTTTTTATGTATTTTATGTTTTTTTTTTGTTAACAGATTACGTTCTGTCAAATTAATATGCATTTTTTCTTGTCTCTAACGGTGCATCATTTAATGTTCAATAAAAGATAATAATTGATCATGTTTGATAATAAACTGAAATGACTCTGAACGTGGGATATTTTTTTTTATCGTATTCAATTGAGGGCTCTTAAATCGAAAAAATCGTTTGAAGCTCACTTCAATTTAAATTAACATCAAAATTTATTTCACATACACAAAAAAAAATAATAAATAAACAAATTTGTTACATTTGTCATGTTAAAATTATATAAAATTCAGGCAACATTGTTGCATACATAACAAAAAATGATACAAGGCGTTGCAAATTCATAAAATGAAATAAAAAATCCTTTCACTTTACGCCAGACATGGTGAGTTATCTTTATCGCTATAATTTTTTTACTTTAAATTTTTTTAAAATAAGCTCTCTAAACGATTTCCTGATAAAAATTAAAATTTTAAATTGATTTCATCGTCTCCATTGATAATGATTAAATGGAGAAGAAATTCTAGTTAACCTTCAGTTATATTTATAGTAAATTTCAAATGTCTTCTTCTTTTACTACTCGTTTTTTTTTTGTAGGATTTTTTTTCCTTCACATTTCTTATATGGATAACTTTTTAAATCAAACATGGAAAATAATAATGAATATTTATATTAAATGTGTGTGTGTGCGTATGTTAACGTACGTAACTCATCAAAAGAGCAACACAGTTAATGTGAATGTAAGAAGAGTATTAATTTGAGCATAAATTAGTAATTTCTGTGTATGAAACCGGCTTTTTAAGTTATGGATACTTTTTTTATTATTATTAATATGAATATTATTATATTGATAATAAGTTATGTATGTGCGCTTCATAGAGAGCAAAGATAGAAAAGTAAAAGAAAAAATCACCACGTGGTTGCTTTTAAAGGTGAAAACCTTCGATCAAAATTATTTTCATTATTTCACTTGAAAAAACTCTTTGAACGCTTTGAATCGAAATTTGTATTTACTTTGATCTGGATTTGTTATTTTTTTTAATCCGGATTAAATTTTGTAATTCATTGAAAACACACACAAATTGAAAAGTGATTTTTTTTTATTTTATTTTAAATTTTATTTTAAACAATCAGCAAATATTACAAATTTTGATCGTGTTTTTGACAATGTCAATAATTTCATACAATATTATATGAATAACAAATACTTTTGAATGACGTAAATGCATATTTGAGCCAAAATAAATTGAGAAAGTCGTTTCAAGTGATTTGAATAAGTGCATTATAATTCAACTGAAACTTTCGTCTAAATGGATCTTTTCTGTAAGAAAAACTCTGAACTTTTCGTAATTTAGAGGAAGTAAAACTCAATTCTTTTAAATTGAAAGAATTAAATTAAAAGAAAAAATATGTGGACTCCACCCTTTTACATTTTTTTTAAAAACACTTTAAATGACAATGAATTTAAAAATTGATCAGCATTATTTTTCGTAATTTAATGTTATGACTTAAGTTAAGTAAAAATAATATCAATTTATGAACTTTAATCCTATTTTATGCATTTACTTAAACTTTTCTTGAATAAAATACGCTTTTGTGAGAGCGTTGGTTGTCAGTTAGACTTAAAAGTGAATTTTTCATGTTAATTAACTGTCAAAGTCATTCAAAGCAAACGATTCAACGTATTTAACGTAAAATTTCTCTAATGGACAAGGTCCATTGACTAGAATTGATTTTGACATTTGAAAATTTGACGTATGTGTTTCTAAAAAAATTAACGTCAAAATGAAATGCACTTTTATACATCATTCATGAAGACGTTTTCAATTTTTTTCATTAAAATTACTGCTTCAGTGCAAATTTTTTAATAATTTTTCGTCCAACATTAATAAATAAATGAATGACTGTTTTTAACAATAAAACCTAAGCATTTAACAGGAAATTGGCTTAAGACATTGATTCGATGAAATGTGATCTATCAATCAAATTATTTTATCGATTTTATTTTTTTTATTATTTTTATTTATTTTTTTTATGAATATATTCCTAAATATTGCAAATTTCACGATTGATATCCAAAACAAAAAAAAATTGCCAACTACTTCATTTTATATTCAAATATTTTGTGCAAATCATTCACCTTCTTCATTCTACACCATTTTAATAAATAAATTCCCTAGCACATCAATATTTTTTGCAGACTTTTATGATTTTTTCGATTAATTGATTATTCATATTCATGAGGAAAAATAAAATAAAATCTCTCAATTATTCTTCTTTTGTGTCCCAATTTTGAATTAAGGTAGAAGAAAAATCTCACAAAAAAAAATCATGTTACCGTTAGAGGTTAGACGCACTTACATCGAACTCTCATAAAATATTTGAAATAATAAAAAATCACTTTAAAGCTCATTTCTTTGCACACACAAACTTTGAATTTAAAATTAACCAGTATGAGAATGAGCACATTATTGCAAAAAAAAATAAATATAAATTTATTACAAAGAACTTGACCTGTATTTCCACGAGACTCTCTCTCAAAAGCAAAAATAAAAAATGATATATGATGAGATGATTATTTATTTATAATAATAACAAACGTTTGTAAAAAAAAAATGTTAAATTTAAATTTTGTTAGAGAAACACAATCGTTTGCATTGATTTTTATTTATTTTTTTATGTAATGGTACTTGTTTAACTCTTTCAATTTTCATGGAATTACTTTGAAATAAAGTCATGAATTGTGTATTAATATTAAATATTCATTAGAAGGTGATTAATTTCAAATCGAACAATGACCATTTGAAAGGGTTTTACGGGTTTTTACGTGTTTAATCTCGTGACAGGCATGAAAATTTTTGGAAAAGAAATCGGCAAAGATCAGTGAAGCTTAAATTTTGATCAAATTTATGATTTTTCACCCTTACAGCATCAATTTCACTCACCATGACACAAAATTCAATCTAAAAATAGAATCATGAAAATCCTTATTTTAATTTAAAATAATTTCCTTTTCATTCATGTATCTCATTTTCCCGTACAAACACATTGATATTAATTAACACTACCCATGTCTAATAATGCCCACGCAAATTATTGCAAGTAACAGACAAACAGGAAAACAATAACCTTCGTATTACAACAAAAAAAATATAAACACCCATATTTATTAAAATAAAATGAAAATAGGTGTCTGAACGTCGCTTTAAATGTATTTCTAATAATAATAATAACAAATGCCATTCTTCAAATATATACACAAAAAAGACAGACAATGGATACCAAAAATAGATAATTCTGGATAAAAATAAGATTTTATTTTAATACACATTTCATGTGTGTGTATGTATGTGTGTGTGTGTGTGCAATGTACATTGAAGCTCTAATAAGCTGTTAAATGAAATTGCGTGGGTCATCATTGAACGTGCATATGAAAGTACATGAAAGCTATGTAAAGAGAGAGTCGACGTCATACTCTCTCTCAGAATCATTGCATACAAATTTTATTATTATTATATATTTTTTGCTAACGTAAATAAATGTAACGTAAAAGTGTGAAATGTAATTTTTTTTTTAATGAAAGATAAGTGACGGTTATCAAGTTAATGCGATTTTTTTTACTGAACATTGGATTTATTAATCTTTTGGGACGAAATACGTCATACATTGATAATAACATGAGGGTGGTGTAAATTGAAAGTTTTATCATGATTGCGTCAGAATCTAAGTTTTCAATTTCTTTTAATGTGAAGAGGCGTAAAAGGATGATTTTCAATGTAAATTCAATGAAGAAGAAACTTTGATGATTTTTTATTCATCATTTAACTGGAATTACCTTCACTTTTAAAGGACCTTCCAGCACTAATCTTTTTAAGTTTCTAATGATATTCATTCAAATTCAAATCATTGAATTCGTGTCGCATCGTAAAAACTTACATTTTCAATTCTATTAAAAATTTTAAGTATATTAATGCCTTGAGGGTATCATATGATTATAAACGATTACTATTATTATTATTATTATGAATGTAAAATAAAAAAAAGAAAAGTTTTTTTTTACATTTAATATAATACAAATGTACATTAAAAAAGATTAACAGCTCTCCGGACATTTTGTAACTACTTCATTCATGCGCCGAAGTAAATGACTTCCTTAACACCATAAAACAATAAATACAAGACAAAACTATCTGCTGTATGGAAATGTATGATATTTCTTTCTTCGGAAATGTAATACTACAATTTTTTTATATTGAATATTAAATTCATTTTATTATTACATGGAAAAAAAAATACATTCACTAATTGTATAAATGAATATATAAAAGCCGCAAGATATACTTTTTATTAGTCGATATCAATGAAAAATACGTTTTTGGGGTGATGATGTCCATGTGTCTGTTTTTTCACGAGAGGTGAATCACATGTAAAAAGAACCACAGAGAGAGCAAATAAGGAGGGAGAGAGAGAAATTCAAAAAAAAACCGTTATTCAATTTCAAATAAAATTTTTATACACTCTCAATGTAAATGCGCTTTTGAATGTCACTCACAGTTACGTTTTGAATATTTTTTGTTTAAATCCATTGATATTTAAACACAAGTAACAATCAAGTAAAAGTGAAGAATTTCTTTTCTCACGCATTCCCTCTTCACTCTGATAAATTAAACATAAAAGAATGTATCAGCATCTCTCTTTCACTTCTTGTCATCTCGTCTTAACTTGACTTGACGTTACCTCAAATATTCATTATTCATATATCGAATGTTTTTTTTGAATTTGCATACATATGAATTAAAATTCATTTAAAAAAAATCTGTAATAAAATTTTTAATGTACCAAAAAAGTTTTTTGATTTGATTTGAAATAAAAATTAAATACAAAAAAAAACAAGTCCCACGTGCTTTTTATGATGATTCAATTTGAAAAGTAACTTCATTTTATTTTATATCATTAAAATTTAATATACATAGAAAATTTGATCAAACTAGTTTTTTTTTACTTGAATTTGAATGTAAATCTGAATTTGAACGTACAAAAAAAATATATGGGTCATAAGCACATTCTCTCAATGAAAACAGGGGCCTGAAACTGGAATTCAATCAATTTAAATTAAAAAAAAATCAAATTTTTAAAATAAATTTACTTTTTTATTTATTAATGGTGATGATGATGAGTAAAATTTTGTCTCGGTGTTTGTCGTGAACTGATCAACTCTCCTCATTCAATGAAATGAAATAAAAAGCAACTTTTAATTCCATTGAAATGAAAAGCAAAATCACGATTTAACCATATAAAGTAACCGGCGTTTTACGTACGTATAATTTTAACATGTAAATTATTGGACACAGCTTTGATGTTATTGTGAGGTGTTACGTATTGATTTTATTTTATTGATGGAATTGAGTTCCAAGATTCTATTTTTACTTTTTGTTTATTTAAATTCTGCTACTTTTTTTATTTTACACCTTTATGTAAAATAAAATTATTTTTATTGTGTGTGTGTGTGTGACTGTGTTTGTATGTGTTTAATAAATAAGCGGATTAAATTATAATATTATAAGAAAAAAAAAATCACAAATCCCATAAGAACACGTCATGATTTTGTTCTGATGATGATCATAAAAAAAATAACAAGAATCTGTAACCGGCTTTTTTTATTGCAATTCGATGATTTGACATAATCATTTGCATTTATAAATGGTTTATCATGTTTTTTTTTTTTTTAAATAGATTTTGTACAATTGAACACGGATTTACTTACATTGTATGTAGTGCAATTGCATAATAATTGATTTGAATGATGCAGATGACGAAGATTAATTTATATTAAAATTAAATAAAAATGAAATTAGAACAAAATTAAATGCAGATGTTTGGAATTAGATTGAAATTTCAATTAAAATCTGTTTGTTAAGGGCACGTCGATGTGACCTCGAGGGCCTGGCTAAATATGGTCTGACATCGAATGTGATACACAGTAATTTGGAAATTTCACGTACCGTGAATCAAAATTTAAGGTTTTCCTTAAAAAACTTGAGCTTTTTCAATGAAACTGTCACTCACTTGCAATATATGAACAGGGTTAACAATAAAATTCATACACACATGAAAGTAAGCAATTATTAGTGTTAATGACATGCTCATAAAGGCATAACATCGAGTGTTTTATATTTTTCTAACTTTTTTTATATTTTACGTGATATTTGTTTACTATTATTATTTCTATATATTTACTCTATACTCCGATTAAAATTAAAATTGCATATAAACATTCAAAAAGAAGAAGAAAACAAAAAAAAAATTACAATCATAATGAAATTGGATCCTGTTCCGTCGTCGTTGCGGTCTGTCTATTCCAGACTGCACATCATGCATACAATTATGATTACTTCACTATTCGTATTATATTGTTAATGTTACATAGAAGTTACAAAAGAAGTGTAATACAAGTAATTAGAACATTGATCTTTTTTTATTATTATATTATTCACTTCCATCACTCATCGTCAATTTTAAAACATTACAAACATTACACACTCAATCTCTTTTAGATGTAGTTATTTTTGAATTAAAAAAAAAAATGTTTGTATAAATATAAAAAAGATAAAACAAAAAAAAATACAATAATTATAATAGAGCATGATAATAAGATATTTAAAAATGTAATGGAGATGCTTATAAAGGTGCATGTTTACATGCAATATCTAATAACTGGTTTATTTTTTTTATTTTACTTTTTTATAAAACTAAGTTGGATTTCATGAAAAATTGAGTAACCATGTTCTGATTTTATTTAAATAGTTTTTTTTTAAAGTTATATTTTTAACATAAAAATAAAGTAAATTCAATATAATACAATAATACAAAAAAAATCTTCAAATTTTATATTAATTTAATAAAAAATTCTTATCAAATTATATAATTTTTTTTTGATGTTGTATGTTAACAATGTTAAATAATTTTCTTTTAACATTTAATATTAAATGTTTTATTTTTTAATGTAGAATATATTCATACATACAATACAATTAAATTTCATTGTTATCATGTTTTAATTTTTTTTTTAATGTTATATTGATGATGATAACATTAAAAAAAAAATTCTTTATGTTTGTATACATTGTATATGAATGTTATATGTTTTATTTTTTCATCTAATAAAAAAAAAGTTAATTACTTTAAAAAAAAATGATTGTTCAGTTACTCAATCACCGAAATCGTGTCATCATCACTTTAACTGCATGTTCTATTAAAAAATATCTTTGTTTTGTTTCATATATAAATGTTTATCTTTTAGACATTTATAATATTTGTTAACATTTTACTTGGAATTCTTGTTATCAATGTCTAAATTTTTAAGTGAAATTTACCGAATAATTTGCACACTTTCAATGATACCTTAAATTTTTATATGGGTTATAATTATTTTATGCTTGTTTGAAAAGCACACATTTATGGTTTTACTTTGTATACTTGGAACAGAGAATTTGGTCATTTTTGCCTCGTAAAAGAAGTAAATATTCAATTTATGATGAAATTTAATATAATTTGATTTGTTTTCGATAATTGATTATCATTAAATTTCTTAAAATCTATTATTTGTAAACAAACATTTGGAATTTGCTATGGCTAATTCATTACTTTA
>LN483694.1:138545-162188 GCA_900002565.1 Culicoides sonorensis | reverse complement strand
CTTCCGAATCGCTAGTTGATAAAAATCGAGTTGAACCAACTTATTTGGTATCATGAACATAAAAGCATTTAACACTTCCATTATTTGTTGTGATGTCATTTCATCGACTCTCTTAGCGCAATCATTATCCAATCCATTCACTACATCGACAAAAGTTGGAATTTCAGTACGACCCTTATAAATACTCGTAAAAATAATCATTTGAGGCAACTGTTCAATGGGAACACTTCGCAAATCTCTCAGAAATCGCCGTGTATCAGATATTGGAAAAAAATCTGCATACCGAATTGTGTATTTAATTGGTTCCTTACTACATGCATTTTGGATGGTGACATGACGAGCGAAGCGTGTTATTAAAGTTGACGATGATTCGCCATCAGAATTTTCGTATTGGAAGTCTCTGTTACGAAATGATGCGAAATATCGCAAATTATTTGAGATGATTTGATGATTCTCGATCCTTAATGGATTAATGAGGGATTTTAATACTGTTTTAAGCATTTTAATGGAATTTTAATATTTTTTTAATTGAATAAAATATTTTGAATAATTTTTTACTGTACACACGAGAAATTTTCACAGATGTTACATATGATTCTTTGTTTATTGTTGTTATTTTGAGGTTATGTTTACACATTTCAGGTGAAAGGAATCTCGATTTGTAATTCAAACAAACAGTTTGACTTGGAGCATGCGCATTGAGGATTTGGATTGATTTTTCATACTCTGTTATTATTTTTAGTGGATTTTGTGTAAAAAAATGCACTTTTATGGACTGTTTGACAGCTGTCAGTTCGGCATTGAGAGAGAGCGAACTGTAAGGTCCAGGAAGGTCAGTCAAAGTGAGACCAGTTTTTTGAAAAGAAAAAGATTGCTTGGGCGAATTTGTCATCGCTAATTTTTTTGGAATTGGGTTCAGACTCTGACGTCAGGGCCTTAAAAATTTTTCAAAAAAAACCGTTACATTTCGAAAAGTTTTGGGTTTCAGTTTTCTCATTTTCTTACTTGATCCAAGTAAAAAAGATTTTCACTCAAATAATCTATCGAAATGCACTTTTCTATTCCATTCATCGAAAACAATTTCTCATAATTTTCCTTTCGGTCTCTTTTCATTCTCAGTTGTAGAGAAAACTCGGTAGGTGACGGTCGGAAAAACTCATCTATGTACGAGTGCAAAGAGAAAAAAATCATAATAATAGAAAATATATCTAAACAAGTGGAAAATCTTGAAAATATTTTCATTTTAACAGTATTTCAATTCAAAAAAATTATATTTGTACATGTAATGAAATCACTGATACAATTTAATACCATTATTTTTGTGAAAATTTAACTTAAAACGGCACATTTGGTTTTTTAGATAAATTTTACATTGACGCATTGCAGATACAATGTTTTAAATTTTTTGGTTTTCAAAAATATTTACATGAGAATAAATTTCGATAATTTTTTACTATCATGTTAAATTGTATCATCGATCAAATTTCATGAAATAAAAAATTTTATGTCATGTTAAATTTCAAAGAAAATTTTTGTGCTTTTATAAAAAAAAAGAAAAACAAATTCTAAATAAATTAAAAGCTATTTTTGGGTGCTAAAAATAATTGAATAAAAAGAAAATTGACGTTGAAATTTGTCATATCTTGTAATACTAAATAATAAAACATAAAGAACTATAAATAATTTTGAAAAAGAGGTCAATCGTGCCGAAACTGGCAGCATATTGAATCCTTTTTTTCTTTCTTCTTTCATGTTCAATTTGATTTATTTCCATTTTTCAGATAATGATACAAAATTAATCAAAAATATCAGTTTAATTCATGTGAATACACAATTATAACAAATATATTTCAACGTAGTACAATATAAAGAAAAAATGGTTCTAAAGCCAAAACATCTTCACTTCGCAACACTGCACATAACGGTATAAGAAAAAGATTAACCTTGAAATAATAATAATAAGAATAATAAATAAAAAAAGGAAATACTGCGAAAAAAAACATTATTTAGATTGTGAATGTGTAATTCGTTGGAAAAAAAGAAGGCAATTCACTTTTTGACATCGTTTCCGTAAATAAAGATTATTGCTCAGTATCAAGTTCAAATACATAAGAAGAAAAAATCATCGGGATCATCATAAATTCAAATAAAAATAAGAAAAAAATTGTAATAAAAATATAATTTTAGTGAGTGTTGAATCATAAATAAATCATATGAGATTTGAATTGAATCTGAATACGAAGAAAAACCGTTTCAATTTAAATAATGGAGACGGCCGGTGTTTTTTTCGATTATAATAGTATTCGGATTTAGATTCAAATTCAAACTAATATTATGAATATTTTAAATGAAAATGAAAAATAAAATGTTAATTATTCTTTTTTTATCATTTATTTAAATAATTTACTGGCATCTACGTAGCTTTCTAGGTTTTACTAGGAATTAGCTTCAACTTTAATTATCATATAGATACAGGAATATTTATAAACAGACAGTAAAATGGTGAAAAATCATTTCTTACTTCTCCCAGTGGGTAAGTTAATCTAAAACAAGATATATATAAATTAACTTACATAATTTGTTCTGTTTTATTTTGATAATATATAAAAGTGAAATGTTTTCCTTTCAGAGGACCTTCAGATAAAATATATAAATAAATTTATGTTATTTTTGGTTTTGGAAATGTGAAGATGAAACTTTGAGGTGGTATTTTCAGTACAAAATTTTTTAAGTTACCTTGAAAATTAACTTACAGAGATGGGTTTTGAGACTTCTTCCTCCTTGAAAAGACCGTTTCGAAAAATTTGCATCTTCTTTAAATGTTATCCGGCTTGGTCAGAGTTGATACGATGCAGAGAAGGGTTTCATGAGTTTTCTTCATCTGAAAAGGCCTTTTCGAGAGATTTCTGCCTTGAAAAAAGATGGTTTGCCACCTGAAAAGGCGTTTTATGAAAATTCTACTTGATTTTTTGATTTTCGCCTTGTCCCAAGGAGCCCAAACTGACCTCATGTTAAGCAAAGGCGATCTACAAAATGACTCCATCTAGAACGTCGGATTGCAATTTGTTTCAGTTCCCTCAGGTTGCTAAATTGTGCCTTATTTGTCTCTCTGACCGAGTTTGGCATCAGAGAGTATGGAGTGTCACCAGGTGTTCCTTGGTCGACTTCTCAAAGGTCTTTTCGTAAGGTTTGCCCAATATAACTAAATTTTCTTCTAGTTCCTCATTCGAAATAAGGCAGAGATTGACAAATACTTGCAGCCTTCTCTTAATGCCCTCTGTAACGAGCCAGGTGCCTCCCTTAGTTTGACCTGATTAGCTTTCTAAGAAGGTGTGGACACTTTCCTGAACTGAACCAGGCATCTTATTTAACTTGATTCACCAAATTTGGTTCCTTCTGCATCACATATGACGATAAATGGGTTTGCACAATGGACCCGTTTGTAGGTCTGATTGCTGGTTCTCTTCCGTCAAGACCACCCTAGAAATCTGGTCCTGTTCTGTAGGTTTAATCACGTAATTTCCACTTACTGTTATGGAAATATGACAAAATTAACAATTACATGAATGACACGACTCTCACATTGATAATACCGCCTCAAAGTTATCTTAACATCCAATTATAATTTAATTCAATTTTCTCTTTTCATATCTAAAAATTATCTGTCCTATTATTTCCACTTTAAATGACTCTGACTCCTCTTTTAATGCTCAATAAACTCATCTTGATATAGTAAACAAGTCAACACTTGAGATAAAATTTCCCTTTTTTCTTTTCATTTCCATAAATTATCACGTAATTTATTTCTTGTTTCATCATTAATAATTAAAATACTGTTAGTTATAATTTTATGCAAGTGTAGCACATTTTTGCATAAGAGATTTACTCAAACAACACAAAAAGACGAGTACCCATAGTTTAATAGTGAAATATTGATTATTTTATTTATTGGTTTCCCTCTTTTTCTTTCATTTTGACTTCTTCTACTCTTAATTGATTGATAATTTATTTTCTCTTCAATACCATAGTCAAAATTTCATTCAATAAAATAGAGCATGAAGTCAATTAACCAGGCGTCTCCATTAAACTTATATCATTTAATTATAAATTTTAATTAAAATTAAGAACATTCATCAGTGTAACACAAATTTTTTACTAATAATTTTTCTTTAAATTTCATTTCAAGTTATACTTATGTATATCGAATTAAGTCGATCCGATAACTGTTTTCCGTGTAAGTTAAATTGAAAAAAATATCATATTGAATTCAAACAATGTTTTTGCTTTGTCACATGTGCTTTTAAGTAATTTAAAAAAAAAAAAAAATTAAATTGTATATAAAATCATTAAATGCTTTAATTAATAAAAAAAATTAAAACTTGTAAATATTTATCTTAATATTAGCTGTTCACAAAAGTAATTCTTAAAATACTCGTAAATGAGGTGGCTTTTTTCATATTTTTGTTTTGTGGTTTTTAACATCCGTAAGCTTTTAAATTAAAGTAATTAATAAAAATTATTTATCACTTTTTTTATTAAAAGTTAAAGTAAAGTCATCACATTGTACAAATTAAGTGAAAAAAAAATCCTGCAACCACATTTAGGAGTTTAGCTATTAGTGAAAATTTATTATTAAAGTTTTTCTATATTTATTATTCATATGAAGCGATGATATGTCAAGACTTGTAAAAAACGTTTCGGAAAATTTTGAATCCACTGTTTGAGCTTTCAAAGTTTAAGTCTAAGCATTGAATGGAGATCGATTGATCAATGAAAACAGAGATCATACACAATAAGTACTACCATAAGCCCAATTATGGCTTCAGTACGAAAAATTGCTCAACCCCCAAACATCATAGAGAAATTTTAACTGTACTGACAGTGACGGGTTTACTGATCTGGGGTCTGAACACTCTCAATCGTGAACCAGTGGAACATCAGTGGGAACTAGGTCTTACACCTTCTTTACATTACGTTCCGTCGTTGTTGACCGCTAGGGCTAGAGATTTTGAGGCTTTATGTGACATGTAGTCCTAGCTGCAGTTTCCTAGGGTAGAGTAAGGTCTACAAGGATTCATTGCGGTCCTACAGGGTCCTATTGTGTTCATACTATTTCCACCGTAATTTCCATAGTAAACGCTAAACCTTTAGCCTACGCTTTAGGATGGGCCTTAGCTTTTATACTGTTATCCGAGGAAAGTCGCACCCTAATCGGGCCAGAAGCATTATTTTAATTTAATAGAATAATTATTTAGTTCAAAGAAAACACAATTGGGTTGAAATAATTTTTGCAGTTTATCGGATTCGAACCCACGCCAATGACATAATAGACGAATGCCTTAACCACTTGACTATGAAAACTCCTCCAATTCTCATGCCCTCAAGTATTGTCAGCCAAAACAGACAATAATCAAACTAATTAGATATCCGGGTGGTACCTCAACGCTTTACATAACATCGCTGATTATGACACCTAAATTTTGTATCAAAATCACCTTTTTTATTCAAAATAGAAATTTAACAGTTTATTAAATTTTTTCAACTTTTGTATGAAATTTTTATATTAACAAGCATGTTTCCAGCTGGGTCCTTTTATAATAATTCATACTTTTCCATACTTTAACAATCAATCGCTTTTCCATATAACCACCTAATTTTTACTGTAAGTAGGCGTAATCCTATTGTACTTTTTTTCTGAAAAAAAAAAATAAATTAAATCCAATCCAAAATTTATTAATGGTGAATGTACTAGAGAGTTTCTTCTTTAAATTAAATAAAATCCAATTTTTCAATTTCCTCCTCTCATTTGTATCAGCTTCATGTCAAATTAATGTAAACATGCAAATTGATAGACGTGTTCAAAAATCAATTTATTTAAGTTTTTAATTTAAGTCAAAAAAAAATCACATACATTTAGAAAAAAAAAACGTTTCAATTTTACACACATGTTTTTTTTTTGCTTTTTGTAATTTAATTTCATTTTAATGATTCAAATACAAAATATGCCATAAATTAATTGTTATTAATTTTTTTTTTGTTTGAATGTTTCATTGATGATGATTTATTTTTTGTTTTACTTTCAAAACACAATTAAAATAAAAAAAAAAGTTAATTGAAAAAAATAAATATTTATAGGAAATAAAGAGATACACTTAAAACCACTTATTCCTTTGATTGGTTAAAGATAAACATGAAGATCAACTGAAATTCATTTAAAATTTCAAAAACTCTCTTCTTTAATTTTAAATTTTCACAATTTTCTTTATGAGTTTCCTTTATTTACTTTCTCTTCTCTAAACGAATGATTTCCCTTTTATTGATCTTTCAAACTTGAAATGTAAAATAAGTGCCTTATCCTTGAGGATGATAGTTCAGAAAATTTAACAATAAAAAATTACTAGAATAGAAAAAAAATTATTTTGTAGAATAGAATTTTAATTTCAATCAAAATTTTTGGCCTCAAATTTGAAGCCTTTTAAAAGGAAATTATTTTTAAAAAAATTGATGGTTTTGTTTTTTTCCTGTTTTTTTTTTTTTGGTAAAAACCAAATAAATATTTTAATTGTTCATTTACAGTCTTTATTGGAATAATATCGTTTTGGATTCCGGAGACAGTCATGTCAGCCGAATGCCAATGTAAGGAAATATTATTGATTGCATTTTGAAACCCCCTTTTTATGTTTTTTTCCACAAAAAAAAAACAAAACTACAAATAATTATTTCAATGTAAACAAACAAATTATAAGGAAAATTATAACAAATTATGAAGAAAAGAAAATTTGACAGCGTTAAATGAACCAATCAATATTTTTTTTTTTGTTTTTTTGTATTTATTTTTGTAACACACAGAAAACAATCGAATCATTATCAAAAATCAAATTCAAAATTTGAAAAAAAAAAGATTTTTTAACCCATTAACGGTCAGCTACAAAATTTGAATCAAAAATGATTGAAATTTTTGTATTTCAGGAAAATTGTCTCAGTTTTAGGACTGAGGGCTGTTTTGCGGGACATTTCCAAAATATCTGTTTGAACTATTAAATGGGTTAATGGGTTAAATTCTGTTCAGTTTCTAATCATTTTGAGAAAATTTACTAAATGATTTGTTACGAAATCCATTATTCATATAAAAATAAAGTTTCTCAGTTCATTAAATCATTTTTCTCATGAAAATCTTTATCAGATTGAATTTTTGTTATTTGTGACATTTATTGGCAGTTTGAGCGCTCATCTTTTCCTTGGGTATGACATTTATTTGTATTCTATCAAAAAAAAAAAATAGTTTTCTCTTTAACTTTACAAACTAGAGGTCTTTTTAACACCACATAGGTGTCCTTATCGATTACATTACACCTCTTCAAAACTCTGAAACAAGTTCAGTTAACATCGTTGAGAAAATAAGACAGAATTTTAAATCTACCCACAATTTTCTTTACAAAATAAAATAATAAACTTTAACAAAAATCTGTTTTTGATTCACATTCGATGTACAAAAAAATTACACGTGCACAAAAGTCCTCCCTTAAAGGATCAAGGTAAACCACGATATTTGTTGTAATCTCAATTCAAAACTATTTTTATTAACACTTTCATCTTGCTTTATATTAAAAAGCTATCATTTGAATGAAAATGCTACTCCTAAAGCGAGATATTTTTTTGTGAAGGCTTTCATTTAAAATAGCTAAAAATGCACAAGTGAACGCTTTTATGTAGAATTTCTTAGGTTCACGCTTTATACATGAAAAAAATGTAAACACGCAAATGTCTGCTGGCTTAGAAACAGCAACAAATAACTTTTTTCTACCCTTAAATGGTAACCTGTACTGTTCTCTCTAATATTCAAATGAAAACATTTTAACTCAATTTGTACGTAATTTCTACTTTTGTATTAGATCTAAATGAAATGTCGATAAATTTAAAAGAAAAAAAAAATGAATTTTAAAACTGATTTTAAAAATTATTAAAAATGATTGCGTGTATTTTTTTAGTTTTTTTTTTTGATTTTGTTTTAATACTCCGTTTCTCTAATTTTTTTTCATTTATTTCAACTTTTATTTCTCCTTAATTGGCCCAGTTGATATAAAAATTATGTTTCTGCTTCTACATTTACTAAAATTAAAAAAATTTAAAATGCATGTTGTACAAAATTTTTCCATGTTTCTTAAAGTTCATACTATTTTATGTTCATAATAATGTTAATTTTTTTGAAATTAAATAGCTATTTCTATCCACTATTCACTTTTTAAAAAATGTTTTGTGTTAATCTTTGCTTATTTCCATTTAATTTTTGTTAGCGCTTCTAAAAGTGATTTTTAAAAATAAAATTAATTTCAAAAAAATATGTTTAATCTTCATTAAAATATCAAACATTTTGTATAATAATGATTTCATTGAAAAATATTACATAAGAATACACAATTCAAATTAGTTTTTAATTGAAATTTACTTTAAAATAGGGAATTGAACGTCTCTTTTTATGATTATTAACATAAGGCGTTCAATTTCCAATGTTTCATTTAATAGACGAGTAGTGTTTAGTAGAAATCTACAATCTTTTTGACTCTATTACATTGAAATTGATGTTTCATTAAAATAGCAATTAATATATCAAATTATTGCAATTCAGCTCGATCAATTTACTGTTATGAATGTGATTCATGGACTGACCCTAGATGTAAGGATCCCTTTAATTATACAGCTTTACCAAAAGATCAGCCGCCCCTTATGACATGCAATGGTTGTTGCGTTAAAATGGTTCGACATTCAAAGACACGTGAGATTATATTTTTTTTATATCCTCTTTAATCGTATTAATTTTTAATAACTTCTAATAGCTTATGAGGTGGTTCGGAGAATGTGCACATCTCAACTTCAAATAAACTTGTTTATGGTCGATCATGTTTGTATGCAGGTGAGTTGAGATTATTTTTTGTAAATAAACACAGTCAACTGTAAACTAGTGATGTAAAATGTGAAGACAAATATTTGCCCATTACGCAACAATTGGATTTCAATGGCAAGGTCAAATTGAGTTGCATTGTGTACGATTGGTGATGTTGAGTGTGATAGCTCATATGCAAATTTTCCATATTTCTCATTGTGTCATGCCATCCTTTTCGAACTGGTCTCTCGCTGGGAAAGACTTGAGTGTTCACCTAAACGAAATTTATAAATGCCATCAGATAAACTGATTCAATTAGGTATACCTTCAAAATTTTATATGAGAAAATCGCAAATCTCCATGGATTGTTGGGGTAAATATATATTTTCAGAGAAGCCCCAAGTGAGCTGATTTTAAGACTTGGTCGCCACTTCCAAATGTGAAGCTAATTTTTTACCTTTGTTCCTGTTTTGCCATCTCCAGTTTTTCCGATAGCACTATTAGCATCTCCAGTGTTGCCTGCCTCAGCTCTTAGACCTGCTTTTGCACATCCTCCAGTCAACTATTTCCCAGTACCAAAGAATATTTTAAGAGAATTGAAATTTCTGTCTTGATAAATTTCAATATTGACATCCCTACCGCTTTTAATGTTGACTGTGTGTAATAAAAAAATAAAGATTATCTACTTATCTTCAATGTCAATGATGAATCCTTAGAAATGTCCATTGAATACATTCTGATAATATTATATCACTTTTTTACCTTTTTTTCATGCACCATTCAAATCTACCAACATAATAATAATAGGAAAGCTCGGGCTCTGGTAAGTTAAACTTGTTTAAGATAACTTGAACAAAACTTTACTAATTAACAATTTTTCTTCTTTCTTTTTTTTTTCAACACTTTTCTTTACAGGTCACATGTGTTTCTGTGAGGACGACATGTGTAACTCAAATCCCAGTTTACACGAGTCAAACATAATTGAAACAATATTAAAAATGATTGCAAGTTCGATTGTTATATTTTCAAGTTTTTATTACTGGAACGGAAGATAAATTTATAAACTTTTTCTTTTAATGCCTGTTTATAATTTTTTTTTATTAAATTGAACTGGTTTTTGTTAATTAATGAATTGAAATGAATTTAATTGAATGAATTGTTACTTTTACTTTTTTTTCAACTAATATTTGAATTGGATTGAATTGCATATTTTATTTTAAAAATAATTTTAGTTCATTAGAGATAAATTTTATTTTATTTTTAATCACTTTATTAAATTTCTTATGTAAAATATACACTTTAACAAAAAATTTCACATTAAGAAAAATTTAGTTAAAATTTTTAATTAGTTGCATTCTTTTTTTTTACTAATAATCTTTAATTGAGCAACAGAGCTGAGTTGTATAAAAAAAAAAATGATTAATTTGAATTGAATTTTAAATTAATTAAGTAAATTTTAATACAATTAGTAGAATGTAACTAATAAAATCCATCCATTTAATACTAATTATCATTAGATTTTTCATAAATCTTCATTTAAATAAGAGAAAAATTCTCATTAAATCTTAATTATCAAAAATTATTTGTCATAGAATTCATTTTCATATTAAAATTGTATATTTTTCTTATCATATACACGTAAAATTAACCTGATCGTCCATTTAACATCGATATTGTCATATTTGTATAATATTGTACTCAACTTAAATTAATTACCTAAGGTCAAATCACTAAAAGGTCAGTTGTTAAATTAAATTTTAATTGAGAAAATTTAATTAATTTATTATCGTAATAAAAAAAGCGATAAATTAGTACATCATGGTTGATGCACAATTAGAAAATATGCTTAATTTTCACTAAATTATTTAAATATTTTAGTCATCACTCGATTTATTTTCTTTCTCTGTATTTTTTTATTTGTCTTTTGTAAAAATTATATCACAAAACTGTATCATACAAATTTTTGTTCATTATTGGTGTAAAAAAGGGATCAATTTGATGAAATTTTTTTAAGATAAAGTATTTAATGTGATTATCTTATGATGCTTATATATAAATACTGTTTGATTAGGGTCTTGTCACACTGTCTCGTAACATGTTTATAAAAAAGTATCTGAAATTAAAGTTTATCAAAGTAAAACTCATGTGAAATAAATTGATTAAGTTCATCAGACTTACCAAAAAAATTTTACGAAGCAAGTCCATTGAACAGAATTCATTTTGACATTTGAAAATTTTACATACAAAATTTTGAATTTTCCATATAACTGGGTAGGCAAGTGAAAATTTGACAATCTCTAATTACGTACAGAATTTTTGAAGTTTCCATAAGTGTTTTTATAGAAAATAAACGTCAAATTTTTGCGAAGAGAACTATGAAACTGCAGAATATCTTTAATGTGATTACGAAAGACTAGACGTCAAAGGGTTTAGACCTTCAAGATTTTGAAGGTTATCGACAGAAATTTATTCAAGATTTGAAAATCTTTGAGGAATAAGTAGGATTACGGGGATTAAATTTCTTGGTTAGAAGCAATCTGTAGGAGTTTTATAAATCTTACAGTATCCACAATGGGAACCGTAGGGACCGCGGTAGAGCCTTTTTCATATCTAACAAAACGTCAAATGAAATGTCAAGTGAAATGTTATATATGAAGTGTGCTAGTTAATATCGTAAAGAAAACATCAAACTAACGACAGATGGTTACACGACCCTATTCATAGTAGATGACAAGGAAAAAGCTTTAAATTTAATAAGAAAAAGATACAATTAATTTTATTTTTACTTGAATCACAATTTGTGTGGACCATGATCAATATGGTCTCATTTAATGGACCTTGAAATGAGACCACGTGGTCCACAAAGAGCCATGTTTTTATTTAGTTTGATATCGCTCACTCCGTGCATAAAAGACATTTTGCCTGTGTTTTATGCATGGAACAAGCGATACGATGAAGCAAACTTAATTTAAATAGAAACAAAAAGAATGTTTGAAGCAAGACTGATGAATGTAAGAAAGATTGAAAATTGATCAAATTATATTTTATTTTTAATAATTCAGAATGAATGTTTAATGTAATTGTTAAAATAATATATTCGATTCATTGATTGTTATCATTATTAAAATTATTAAAAAATTATAATAAAAAAAATTATTAATAATTTTTTTTAAATGTTTAAGAATAAATTTAATCAAAAGTTTAATAAAAAAAATAAATATTTGTACCTTATAAAAATAAAATTCTTCATTCATTTATTCATGACCTCATCGAGTATCGACTAGAAACTTTTATAGAACTCCATTTTACTAACAAAAATTTTATTTAATCAGCACTTTTTCTATTTTTTTGTCTTAACACAAGTAAATATTTTAGAGCTTAATTCTATTCTTTTTCTTTCTAATTTTTTGTAATGTTAACTCTGATAAAAAACTTTTTCATGTTGGATTTTCCATTTTCAATGTTTGTTGAAATTTAATTCGAAAATTAGAGTATTTAGTTATCGATCGATTTAGTGATCAATTACATCGAATTGTGAAAATGTGATAATTTTAAAGGTAAGTTGATTTTCAATGAACAGGATAAAGTTGGAAAAGTAGCTCAACGGCATCAAATTATTAAAATTTGTACGCACAATGGAACATAAATACATACACCGACACACATACACACACACACACACACACATAAAAACAAAAAATAAACAAAAACATTTCATATGAAGCCATAATCCATCAAATGAAGGTTAGTCTGTTGTTTGTTTGTTTGTTATTTTCCTCTGTTTACAGATAATTAACTTTTCATGTTCATTTTCACATTTTTCTTAATTAACATTTACTCTTAATAATTTGGACTTTACTTCTCAAAAAAAGCACACTCAGCTCAGCGCTTGTTTGTCTCAAGCTTTCTGATTTTCATTTTAGTTCTAATTATGAATTGTGATTGTTTTTCAAAATGTAATTTGTTATGTTTTATCTTTTGGGATTTATTATGTTTAGTTACAATTTATGAAAAGTGAAACAAAAAAAAATGTATTCACTCAAATCTTCCTGTTAAAGTGATAAAAATTGTATGTAACTTGCATTGTTTTTAAAAAATAAAATGTTTCAAGAAAAACACACAAAAACATAACACAAAATACACAAAACAAAAAATGAGACACAATTGTGTACTTTCATTTTGTAATTGATAAGTGCTTACAGTGAAATTCAATTTCCTCGATTTATTTTAATTTGAAGGGTATTGAGCGGTTGACCGTGTCACGACCCTACTATTAAGAATTGTTTTTTTTATTTTAGTTTTTTATCAGTGCTTTTATTTTACTTTTTTTTTAAATTAAACTTCAATGAGCTTAATTCAATTCCACAAAAAAATCTTTAAAATTCAATTTCAATCAATTTTTCTCCTATCCTTAAGCGCTTACCAATTAAAATTTTACTTCAAAATACATACAAACACAAAACCACTCTAAAAATTATCGAAAAAAAAATCACAGAAATTTTTTTGTTGTTATAATATACCTTAAATAAATGTATTATATGTTCAAAATATAATATAACAAAAAATATTATAATCAACAAAAAAAATAATACAAATTCATATAAAATTCGCACGTGTGATCCAAAGCCATGATGTATTCCCGCATATGAATTATGATCGGACAGAGGAAGCCTATTCAACGCAATGCTCTTTAATATCATAATAATAAAAAAAAATAAAATATAAATTAATAATATTTTTTACAAATTTAATATGAAATACCAAAAAATAATATATTTGTCATGTCATTGTCTTATAAATAGTGTCATGTTTCAGAGAAAACCCAAAAAAATTATAATTATAATAATGTTAAAATAAAAAAAACTTTAACAAATCTTAGCTTTGATAGGATTAGGAGCTAATTTTATTAAAATATAAATTTAGATTATATTTAGATAGAATTGATTGTAAAAAAAAAAGAAAAAATCCAGATAACAATGAAAATTAAATTTAAATTTTATGAATAGCACCATGCGTCTCCATTCTAAAAGGATTTTTGCTTTAAATTAAAATTAAAAGGAAATTAAATTTTTTGTATTTGACTGAATTAATTTTTTTAATTTATTTAATTGAACAAATCAAAGGCAAGGAAATGGTGAAATATTTTTAAAATAAAGTTTTCTTTGTTAAAATTTAAATTTTTAAACAAATACCCTGAAAATAGCTTTCACTAATTCTAAACCCATAACTTTTAACTTTATCAAATAAAATTAAAAAAAAAATAAATTTATAGAAAGAATACAAAAATATAAGAGACTAAGTAGTCATTTTTATTGTTATTTAAAAACTAAGCATAAAAAAAAAAATTACTTAAGAAAGTTTCCAAAGCAAAAATGAAAGCAGCCCAAGAATATTTTAAGATAATAAATAAAAAAAATTAATTAAAAATCACAAAAACTGTACTGATTTTTTTTAACTTCTAACTCGAACGAAATCGAATTTAACCCAAAATAAAAATCCATTTGAATTGGCTTCAACTTGAGCTGACAAAACGAGAAATATTTATATTGTTTGAAATGCTTAATGAAATTAAATACGAAATTGCACTCACTTGGATCCAAGGTTATATCAGTCTGTGGCCAATTAAATGACTTTTCCGTCAATGAGATCCTAAAATACATTCTAAATAATTTTAATGTAAAATTAACTGTCAACTGTAATTTTCAAATATATATTTATTCCGTTTAATATTTAAGGAGAAAGTACAATTTTGAGTCAAAATTATTGACATATTATTGAATTTAATCAGCATTAAATCAAATCTATTGACTTCTGATTCTTGTCTGATATTAAATTTTTGAATGTTATATTAACATTTTAACAGTTAAACGTAAGAAAAAAAATAGAATTAAGGCTTTAACATTTTAAATGGTTTACATTTAAATTTTAAGGGTCATTTTTAAAGGTAAATCACTTAGGACCATGAGAAATTTAAATTCAAAATTAATAATTGAGTCTGAAATTGGACTCTGAGACACATTTAATAAAAAAAAAATGTATATTAAGATAAAATCGAGTTTATCTTTCATTTCCATTTTGCGCTGTCTTGGTGGATTTAATTTTTCTCCTTTTTCACTGAATCCGTAGAAACAATCAAACAATCTGTATCCGAATCACTGTCATCGTTATTATTGTTCAACATATCAAAGTGCATTGCAAATATGTCACTCTGAAATACAAAAATTAAAAATTAATGATGAAAATTCAAAATTATGTACAATTAAATACTTACCTCACTGCTCTGACACTCCAATTGAGAGGCTGCAGCTGGTGCTGATTGTTGACTTGATTGCGAAGGTTTTGTTGTTTTTTTCTGTGGCATGTAACATGGAACCTTCTGAGCAACAGTTTTCGATGAATCACCACACTTTGAAGCTGTAGTCACGTTTGGACTTGATTTTCCCGGAGTTTGAATTTGTTTGAAGAATCGACGAGGTGGATCCTTTGCTTGCAATTCCTGTTGTTGTGCAGCATTTACTGTTCCAATAGGCTTTTCATTCAACTTGGGTTTTGGTAGAGGTTTCTTGGTCGATTTCACATTGCTAACACTTTCTGTTTCTGAAATGTAATTTAATGCGACTTGTTGTTGTGGATCTTTGGGTGTTGAAGTTTTCGATGCATTCATGTTTGGTAATAACGGTTCAGGAGTTTCGTTGCCATTCTTCAAAATGTGACGTTTCAATGACAGAATTTCTTTTTCCTTCTCATTCAAAAGCTTTTGTTGATTCAATTCACGACGATTGTACTCAAATAACTGTTTTTTCACATCACTTAATTCGTTACAAACTGAATCCAATTTAGCTTTCATTGTGATGTTTTCTTGTTCGAAATTCTTCAAATCAGACAAACTCGATTCAAAATTTTGAATTCGTCTAAGCAATTCCGTATTTTGTTGACGAAAATCATCATTTTCCTGACGCAATATCTCATTTTGTGCATTTAAATCGTCAATCTGATCACTTTGATTATTCATCTCGACAGTTGTTCGTTGAACTATACTTTGTGCTTCTTTCAAGCCTTCGTACATTGTTTGGACGATATGTTGATGTTCTCCCTGTTTTTGTTCCATCTCTTCATGTAATGCCTTCAATGCTTCTTCATATTCTTTTGCCTTAGTTTCAGCTTCATTTGTGATGCGAGTAATTTCATCGCGAAGATTTCCGATGAATTGCTTCATTTGCTCCTCTTTCTCACGCAATGTGCTGATTGAAATTCCATTCTAAGAATTTAAAGCCATATTAAGTTAAAATTGAAATTTCAAGACTATAAATTACTTACATCCTTCAACTGATGTTCGGCATTTATGAATTTTTCCTTTGTTTGCTGCAATTCTTCCTGTAAATTAGCGTTTGCGTTCTCAACGTTCTTCATTTCGATCAAAAGTGAGTCCAGTTCTCCCTTCAATCGATCCTTTTCTTGAGATACATTGTCAACTAAAAATATTTTTAGTATCAAATTTTATGAAAAAATTAAACACTTACATTTCTGTTCCATTTCAGTTAATTTCTCTTTCATTTCGTTATAATCCTTCGAATTACATGACTCGGCAAGGGCTTTCTCCAGGTATTCCGTCTTTTCAGCTACTCTCTTTTCAAACTTTTTCGACTCTTCAACAGCGTCCACCAATGAATTGTAACCTTCTTCACATTGTGCCATCTCAATTTGAACTTGAGCAAATCTGAAATGAAATGTTGAGGTTATATTAATTTTTCTTTTGTTTATGTTCCTCAGGCGTAATTTTTATATTGAATTTATTCACTTACAAAGATTTAACTAAATCCAAGTCCTGTTTCAAGCTGATTTTCTCAAGATGTGCTCTTTCATACTGCTGCTTCAATCTTTCATTTTCAGCTACAAGTCGATTATTGAATTCAACAAGATCAGCGGTTGTTTGATTGTGTGAAATTTGTTGCAGGAGATCCATCATTGGAAAAACGTTCAAAAGATTGAATGCTTGTGCATTTTGCTGTGCATCGCCTGAAATTGGTTCTGCTGTCGGTGATTGTTCAGCGTCATCATCAGATCCAGAAGACGAATTTTCATTTTCGATGCACGTGTTATTCTCATTCCCTTCAGTTTCCATGGAATGATTTTCAACTTCTTCGTTATTTTCCATTTTCTTTTTGATCAATTGGATAGTCTGCAAACCTTTGACTGAAATTTTTCAATTTTGATGAGAATTTCCTTTAAAATTTCAAAAATTTAATGATTTAAACTCATATACGCCAGACTGAATTCAGTTTGAATGAAAAAAACATGGACGTTTGACGTTTTTAGGGCTGACACATTTAACACTTATCGGTGTCACTTGGGGTGAATGTGCTCAAATTACATTTTTGAATTCAGTCTTTCTGTAAAGTTCAACTTTTTTCAAGGTCCGTGACTTTTTACTTGCGCATTATTCGCGACCCACTGTTTTTTTTTCGGTGTATGTGACTTTTTTTGCTGTCCGTGGCCATTTAGGTTCGGGCGGCCATATCAAATTGACATACGAAAACTTCAAAATATTGCAAATAAAATTTTCAAATGTCAAAATTCAAAATGAAATTTTAATCCATAAACTTTGTCTTTAAGTAAAAACAATAAAAAATAGTATGAAAGACAAAATTAGTACGAAACTTGAACAAAAATACATAGTTGAACTACTAAATATGTAACAAAATCTAAGGGGTTTAAATTTAACAGTTCATTCTGTATAGATACACATACGGAAACTTCAAAAATTTTGTACCTTAACTTTTTCATTACAATTTAGTACAGCCATAAATTCAATTTCAACTTGGAATGGCCTATGGCGCCAATTTCGTTTGAATACGGCAAAAATCAATTTTATTATTTATGAAATGAGTTTTTAAATTTTAATGAATAAAAACATATAAAAAGTGAATTGTGATATAAAATTAAACCATTAGAATAATGAAATTATTAAACAGGACAAACATTTGTGATTTATTGTATGTTAGACAAAAAGGATTTAATGTTAAACAAAAATTGATAGAATTAGGATTTTCAAAAGCAGAAGATGACTTAATTTCAAAATCTATTAACTCAGAGGAATGCAAATTAAAGGTAATTTCAATTAAAAATAATTGAAAATTGTAATTGAAAATTTTTTTTAGAAAGTCAACACACTTCCTGATAATTTGAGATCAACATTTTCAATTGAATTTTCCAATGATGGGTAAGAACTTTTTTCTGTCCTCGAAAATTTGAATGATTTGTGAATTTTTTCAATCGAATTTAGAAAATTTGTTGCAACTAGTCATTCGTGTCGTATTGTGTTTGTTTGTGATGCCTTCACATTAGTAGAAAAATATAAAATTATCACGGATCGAACTGTGTGGTCCATGAACTTTCATCCATATATCAACACAATTTTAGCCGTTGGAACAGTCAAATCCAAGGTTTACATCTATAAAAATGGAGTATGAATTTACTTTTTCTTTTAACATATTTACAGGAAATTAATTCATTTTTTTCCCAGGTAATTCATCGCAAATATGTTGGTCTGGCAATCACAGACGATGAAAATTTAACTCCAATTGCTTCAATGCAATTTCATCCTGACACCCTTTTCCTGCTATTTTCAAATCGAAATCAAATTTTCTGGTATGACTGGGAAAATGACACAATTTTAAAAGTAATTTCAGCGTTACCTGACACAGTTGTCCGATTCATAAAATTCATTCCTGGAAATTCAAATTGCCTTCTCACGTCAACGACTAAAGCAATTATTAAGTCCAAATTGCATTTAAAGGCAGACGAAGCATTTGAGAACACAGATCCACATGAACTTTTAAATATTTTCCTTGTGATAGCAAATTTTGTACTTGAAACAACGGAACAGTACAAAAGTGGAAATAGTCGAAGTTGGTCATATTCCATTGGAATCCAGTATTTTATTAAACTTTTTTATCAAGTCATTGATTTAATGGAGAGAATTCCGTTAGATGTCGAAAGATCTCAAGGTATTAATTTGCAATTTACCTTAAATTGTATGCGAGAACGCATAAATGTGATTAAAATGTATTCAATGGATTCACTGGAATCCAATTCAGGATCACGTTGTCTTGACTTTTTCCGTTATTTTGAAGTTGATTTAACAATCGCCTCAAATGTGATAAATAAAATTGAATTTTTATTTAAAAATTTTGAAGAGGAGAAACAGAGTAAGATTTCCATTGATGATTTGTATTTGGAATATGAGAAAGCGGTGTGGAAAGATGGATCAAATATGCCACGATGGCCTAAAATCTATTACGTGCAGTTTTGGGATATGGAACGAGGTGATCAAATTAACCTTGAAAATTGCTATCACAATTTACTTGCAATTAGTGCTGATACCACAATTTCCGTTACATCAAATTTCATTGTGGATTTCAATCCGTTACTTCTCACAATTGAAGTAATCAGTATTCGGAGTGAAAATTTTGGACAACGCACGCATGTATTGAAAAATTTTCCAAGTTTCTATTATTTTTTTTCCGTATCACCATCACGACACAATCTACTGATTGGATTCAAAAAAGGCCTTCCAGGTTATTTGTTTGAAACGTATGCAATTTTTTATGATTTGACAGGGAAAAATGAAAACACAAATAATCCAAAGAATTTTCGCACTCTCAAGACAAACAAAAACTGGGATTTGAATTGCTTGGAATTTGCACCCCATCCCAATGCTGGAATTATTTTTGGATATAATGGACCACTTTTGTACAGACTTATAAAGTGATATAAATATTTATTTTAATTTTAATTTAAAAATGTATTTTTTCCTTAATTTAAGCATAAAGTCTGTATAATTTAATTGCTTCAATTGGGTGCTTGTCAAAACCAACAGGCCATACTTGTTGAATTTTGTGGTAAAAAAATCCATCAAATTTTACCAATTCCATGTATTTTTTGAGTCCGACTACCTTGAAAATTCTTCTGATAAATCCATGTAACTTGAGAAACATGAATGTAGTGAGGAATGCATCCTTGAGCAAATATTCAGGTGTCATCATTTCATATCTGAATTTGTGTTTTGTAAATGCAAGGTAAATTGAGTAGAGAATAATATCGGCGTCATCAACGGTCAAATATCCTTCTTTGACCATGTAAAAGAGCGTTGCTACAGTGCAAATGTAATCTTTTGGCAGTGCAAATAAGCGGTCAGTATCGATTTTATGGTTATTTTTGCCAGTTAATATCCATTGAAAGAGCAATTTTCGTGTTGGATCTAAACCGTCATCATCGTCAGGGAACAGTAATTTGTCCAAATTAGGCACTTGAACTGCAATATTCAAATTAATAATGTTTCGACTCAATTGAAAGAAATTTCCAACTTACTCTCAGGATATTTTGGGGTAATTAAAATTTGTCTGTATGGACTTTCATGTGATAATTTTGCAATAGCTTTGCTCTTATAATTCGAGTCATTCCGATGTTGCATTATGACACCAACAATTCTGGATCGTATTTCAATGGCAAGTTCTGTGTAAGTGACTTTACTTGTGTCCCTGGATTGAATTGAAAAATTATGGTTTTTTTTACAAAATTTGCGCAAAAGAGTAAAAAAATACCTGTAATCCATGTACATCGTTGTAATTGAAAACGGTATGTCTTTCAGAATGACATAGACCGTCTTTAAATGACCATCAAGGATTTTTTTCATCCACTCATCCTCAGAACATTGGATTGGAAATTGAATTTGCCTTATATCATAAATTTCACATCCCTTTTTCAGGTAACTTGTATATTTTTTCCAATTTTCCTTGTGACAGAAGATATCTTCAGCCAATTTTTCTAGCAAGTCATCGGTCAAATTCAATGGGATCGGTCTCACATAATGCGCAATATTTATAAATTTATTTCGTACTCCAATTCTTTGATGAAATTGCTTAATGTCCTCATATTGCACAATATCATTGCCACCTAACGCTGCAAACAGTGGCATTTGATGTTCAGATAAACTCAAAGTAGATCTTAGCGCTACTCTGTTATATCCTAGCGTTGTAAACTTTTCTTCGTCAATGTTTTTAATGGACCAATATCGCCATCTTCCTGGATAAATTAAAAAATCTGAATCATCTGCCAAAATTGCATAGGCATTATTTTGTGTTGCAAATGCTGCTAGTTCCAAGTCACACTCATTATGAATGGAAACATGCAATTCCCCGAATTCTTTACAAACTGCTCGAAGAAGTGATTGAGTCATATTATTTGATGGTAATTCGTCTTTACCACTTACATGATCATCAACAAGTTTTTTTATGGAATAATGACGGTCAATTTTATCGATTACTTTGAGATGATCCTCATATTTTTGATTTTGCCGCTTAAACCATGTAGCGTGCTTATCTTCTTGAGGTGGGCCATCTGAGAAAAAGACAAACTTTGCTCCAGCATCTTTTAAACACTGAAAAAACGTTCGGACACGACCACAATATATATCGGAGCACATGCCAACGAGCATTTCTTCCATTGGTGTGAATCTTAAAGAATTTACGAGAATTAAGAGAATCATGAAAATATTTTTGTTTATTTACTTCAGTTTCATGCCCTCAATATCAACCACAATTAAGGCTTCTGTGCCACTGGCTTGCTGATGGCTTTTAATCATATTTGGCATATTCACATCAAAGCTCCCGTTATCTACATTTGTTTTCGTGAATGTTTCTAAGCCACGAACTCCCATTTTAATTGAATTTAATTTCTTGTTTTTGTCTTTGTTTATTTCGATTGTTTTGAATGATGCAATTATTTGTCATTTGCCCTATAACCCAATTAAAACAACACTCATTTTCATAGGGTACCAAAAAATTCCCATGACACATTTCAGTTAAAAATTTTACAAGGGATCTGTCAATCGAAAAATCTTTCTTTTACAATCGTGCTTTTGTCAAGTGTGCATTGTTCGGGAATCCGCTAAGGCAATATTTTGCGACTTGCACCGTTTAAATTAAAAGAAAACTAATAAAAAATGGCTCTATCTAAAGCTGAATTAGCCTGTGTTTATGCAGCACTCGTCTTGGTTGACGATGATGTCGCAGTCACTGTAAGTTTTGATTTAAAAAAATTTTACTTTGAATCCACATGGCATCAGCCATTTATGTTCATGTCTGTACGACATACGTTGCATATAAAAAAAATATTAATGTTGATCATTTTAATTTTTTTTCTCTTAGGGGGAAAAAATCCAAACAATCTTAAAAGCAGCAAATGTTGATGTTGAACCTTACTGGCCAGGTTTGTTTGCTAAAGCTTTGGAAGGTTGCAAAGTTAAGGATTTGATTACCAATATCGGATCTGGAGTTGGTGCTGCCGGACCAGCTACTGGTGCTGCTCCAGCTGCTGCAGGTGCTGCTGCTCCTGAAGCAAAGAAAGAAGAAAAGAAAAAGGAATCAGAGCCCGAGGAATCTGACGATGACATGGGTTTGGGACTTTTCGGTTAAATTTCACATCCCACTAAGACAACACAAAATGGCTTTTAAACAAATACTTGTACAGTTCTAATGTACATTTATTTTTAATATGAAAAATGGAATTCATAATAAAAGTGATGTCTTAAAAATAAGTGAAAATATTTTACTATTTATTAACTAAACTCAAAAATTATCTGATTCATGGGCACTTCTCACATGATTGCTCAAAACCCCTTGATTCTTGTAACTTTTTTGGCAGTATCGACATTTGTACACTCGTTTAGCTTCATCCTCCGATGAATTATGTATCCTTGAATGTTTGTACCACGATGAATATTCAATGAATTTCTTTTCACACACCTTACAACTGTACGGTTTAGTTTGTGAATGAATATTCTCGTGATTCACCAAATTTCGTTTATTTGTAAAGCGTTTTTCGCAAACTGTGCATTGAAATTTCCTCTCATTTTTATGAATCAATTCATGTCCTTTTCGGATATCACTTGTAGTGAAAGCTTTCCCACAACCGTCAAATGAGCAGATAAACGGACGTTCATTTGTGTGACTCCGCAGATGTCGATTTAAATCTCCCTTTGATTTGAAGCTCTTTGGACACGCGTTACATTGCAATAATTTTTCTTTGGAATGAAAGTTTCGTTCGTGGATTTTTAAATTTGTACGATTTTTGAATAATTTATCACAAAATTTACATATGATTTGCTTTCTGTTAATTAAAATCTCAGTGTTTTCTGTATTTGGAATTTCATTTTCTGTTGAGGGCTCAATTACAAGCGGGAAAATTTCCACGTGCATTGAAAATGTATTGCAGCTTTGTAAAGGATTATCCGTTATAACTGATTGCACTTCCATTATCACAGTAAATCAATTAATGATACCTGTAATTGAGACGAAAAGATTTTAGAAAGGCTTGACCTTGAGATTATATTTGTTTATCGTTACCTTTTTTTGCACCTGGTTTTCTGTAAAATTATTTGGACTTCATTTTTATCTAAAATTAAATTAAAAATTTGGATGAATGAGATTAATCTTAAAAGATTTTAGGTATTTACAATTTGATGTGATGTTCCTGTTCTAGTTGAGTGCAATACAAATTTTTCCCTCTCGAATTTTGATTTTACGAAGTAAAAAATATTCAAAATCCAGGTGCCCAGCCAGCATTCTGTTTCTAAAAGTATTCCGATAGAATTCTTTCAGAATCGAAGAAGTTCTTTTTTCCTTCTTTCAGCTTCCGAGCTCAGAAGGGAAAAAGAATTCTTCTCGAGAGATAAGACCCGCTTAATTTGTTCTGAAAGAATA